>JABSTT010002855.1:0-35097 GCA_013339685.2 Hyalomma asiaticum
GCGTTTGCATCGCTTTGACGCTAGCAGACGCCGCCTGCGTCAGCGTTGTCTCTCGCGGGCGAAGACGCGTTCTCGTTGCTTGCGAGCTGGTAAGAGTTCATCGAAGAAAGAGCGTTTCCAGTCAACGCACGCCGTTCTGAGAGATGAATGCCGAGAGGGGAGGAGAGGAGACAAGGAGAGGAGGGGGAGGAGGATGTGCATGAGCAGTGCTGGTGTGGACGCAACACGGCGGATAGATGGATGGAGGGAGGGAGTGACATAGCCCCGACCATAATCGCTTCAGCCCTAAAAGGGCACGCAGCTTACGCCGCAATGTCGTGTAGATTGAAATCTCAAAGAGAAAAATGCCCATATATTTGCTTCCTTCCTTGCAAATGACGTCGAAAGGCGATAGCCTTCTGCCACCCCCCTGATACGTCACATTATCTCTTCTCCCCACTCTCGTCCCTCACGCTCTACCCCTCCACTCTCGACCCCTCCTCCCTTCAAGGATGCGATAGAAGATTGCTGAATTCCTTTCAAATTCCGCTTCGGCCTGCTCTCGCACCATCTTTGGGGCAGCGCCGGCGCCACGACACAATTTACTGTACAGCGGCGCGTAGTCTACGTTGTAGTAAATAAAAAAATACTTTCAGATCTTCCCGCTTAGGCGCGCTGTCGAACGGGCACTGCCCTTTCTTTCTACACACGGAGGTCATCCTTACGTCCAACGTGACGGTGATGGGTGCATAATAACAGGGTCTCCACCGAGGTGAGTATGCATGAAGGCTGGCGGGCCAACACAGGGCAGGATAGAGGAACGGGGAACTGGCTATTTGGCCATTTCTGGCTGGCGCAAAAAGCAGTAGCTCCTCTTTGACACCTATTATATGCGTTTAGTTTTAATTTCAGAGTGTAAAAAGCAGTCTAATATGAATTCTTAATTAGACGAATGCTGCCTAACATTGTTGTGTACATAGACGTTGCCAGAAATAGGCCGGAGGTTTCCCTTACGCTGTGTCATGTTGGTGTGTATGATCCCGTTCACACGTGCTAGTTTTGTGGTTGGTGTTCATGGCCTACTTGAATCGCCCGGGCAGTTGAAGTGCGTGACAGACAGAATAAAATTTTCACGTTTTCGCCGCGAACAGTCAGTTTTTAACAACAAAGGGTTCAATGCCAGGGTTCACCACGACCTCATACGTCACTGCCGTAGCGGATACGATATAATAAAGTAAACATAAGAACACGAAAGAAGAACACTCAGAAAAATTTCTGTTGTGCTGGGAATTGAACTCACAGCCCCCCACGCCACGACGAAAGGTGCCCGGTTGTCTACCACTGCGCTAACGCCGCACATGCTCGATGCTGTACGAATGCGCCTTCTTTTATCGTCCGGCTCAGGACGTGCGCATCTAAGGGAACATTGCCGGAATGGTGCCGGCATCCAGAAGAGGCGAACTGAAGCACTGCAGGTTCACTTCATTTCTCCTGGATGGCGGCGCCATTCTAGGCGCGTTCCAAAATCGGCCTCGATGAACGCGTGCAGAGCCGCACGCATAGCCGCTTTCGTACAGCTTGCACCGATATCGCAGTGGTAGGGCAGCAGTCACATTTCTTTGTGGGTGGCGTTTCTCCGCCGACAGCTCTTCGAGCGTCATGGGAACAAGAAAACTGCTGCGTTAGGCGCTAGAGCACGGCAACGACGCTAACGGGTCAATGTGGCGCCAGTAGTTATGCCTGATGCCTTTGTCGCGTGGCATTGACTATAGAATGTGCCCAGTTGTTAGGTAAACTATGTCACTTACCACAATGGGTTCGCCCTTGATGTTATGGAGGCGTTGTGTGAACGTGGGTTCATCCACGTAAAACGGTGCCGTACCTGCGAAACACAGATAGCAATGGGCAAGTTCACCTCGATGTAACAATGCACATTTGCCTGCTTTTGCGAAGAGACATTTCACTTTTGTGTTATGCCGAATCCTTTGACAGAGGGTTCAGCCACATTTTTTTTCAAAGAACAAACTCGCTAGCTGACGCTGCCTGCGTCAGCGTTCTCTCTCGCTGGCGAGGGCGCGTTCTCGTTCCTTGCGAGCTGGTAAACCGTTCATCGCAGAAAGGAAGAGCGTTTCCATAGTGAACGCGCGCCGTTCGCTCTCTCTCAAGAGAGCAGACGACACTGACTGGGCGTGCGGCCTCCAGGATCGGCCCACACGTTCACGCACACCGCCTGACTGGACAGCCTCCAGGATGGGCCCACACCCGCACGCTAGAGTGGCGCGCACGAAGACTTACATAGCGCCTGTGCACCGCAGCACCCTAGCGGACTCCATGCAAACCAGAGCACGGTGAAGACGAGCGACGGAGGACAAGGTTCGGCCCTACACTCTAAACCAGAATTGGGAAAAATTGGACTAACTGCATACATTTAGACCACCGGTTCAACGGTTCATCCCAAAGGACCAAATTTTGCGCGAGTGCGTGTCGTGTGCAGAAGCCCGCCACGAAAAATACCAATGGGGGGACTAAAAAGCGCCCGTTAGTCTGTCTTGGATCGTATGCTTCCGCGCTGCCTAGCCGCGCCATGTTCTTCGAGTGGTTCAGGAGGAATTTAGACGCTTCTTTCACTCGTAGAAAACGCAAAGCGCGCGAACCATTGGCGTCCCACGATCATGCATCCACTCTGCGAGGCTGCATAGCGTCACGCGGTTCGCGTCACTGGAAGGGCTGGCTATGTGTTTGGACGCCACTCGCTCGGCTGCCGTCTCGGGCCTGCGGAGGCCGGCGTAGGGTTACGGCGAGTTGGCTGGTGTAGTGTGCGTGCCCCAGTGAGAGCCTCCGAGCGTACACGCTGTGGATACATTGCTTGAACGCACCGAATTACGAGGAATATTTACATCGCTAACAATTGTTGGTTGCCGAGTGCCCATATAGTAAATGGCTGCAATTTTTACGCGAAAAGAGACTTCCCATGCCGTCGGCATCGAGCCACTCGGCGGCCGACATGAGCTATCGCCGGCGCAAGGAAATGAAGCGTACCTTTTGTTTTCCGGGAAATACTGTCTGCATCGTGGAGTAAAGTGTAATGAAGATTGTGTATTACGCCTCGAGCGACGACCACTGTCAAGCAGCTATCGCGAAGGCGAGCGCCGTTACGTGGCAGACCGAACCACCGTGCTGCCGCCGGCGCACTGCGACTACGCTGCATACCGTGACTGCGAGCCGTCTCGTTAGTAGTGAGTGGGGTAAGTACATCACATCTTAGCCGCTACAGTGACGATGAGACTTTCCCTTCATTTATGTGCCGAATAACGACAGTAGAAATGTCGCAGGATTGGGTATTTTGGGAGTGCCGGTGATCGTTTGTTCTACAGCCGTGCTCTACACAAAAGGGCTAGGGGCGCCTTTGGAAAGATGGCATACCGGCGGGGCAAATATACACCGCGTTTCTTCGCCGCCGCAGCTGAATGCTTGCCGTTGCTGTGTTTGTGTGTGCTCAGGGGTGTTTTAAGAGCTCGCGCACGGCATTGCGAACGCCCGTTCGCTTCAATCGACAAGGTGCTAGGTACTAATTGGGATTCGTTAATTAAACACACGCTGACTATATGGTGGCTTTAGTTTAATAGCCCTGTGCGGTGCAGGGTTATCTAAGAGCCGACGCTAACCGCACAGCTGTTCTGGGAATATTTACTTTGTAGTTGCGCTGAACCGGAACTTACCACCGGCACTCCATGAGAGGTAATATGTGTGAGTATATATACCTGACCTTTGGTGTACGGTTGCGTGAGGTGAGTGGTCTATGTGGTGCATTACTTTGATATGCTTGCGTGTCTATGTGTGTGATGTTCCTTTGAATTCATGGGAGTCTGTATATGCCATATTAAATGCTGATAAAGTATGTATGTGGATATAAATGCAGATAGATCGAGTGAAAATGTGATCGCAGTGGGAAGCCTCCACTTTTCATTTTTCAGGTTGGTCAGAATTCGTTCAACAGTTAGTCTGCCTGCAATGCTCTACCGAGGGCAACCATTAAACCATCAAGTGGGAACTGCAGGGGACTAAAGACTTGAACCGCTGCTGTTAGTCTTGCAGTTACTCCAAGATTGGTTCAAAATCTGTGGCAGCCCCCTTAGTCCCCGAAAGGACGAACAGCATGCCCCCTGCCCCGCCACGGTGGTCTAGTGGTTATGGCACTCGGCTGCAGATCCGAAGGTCGCGGGATCGAATCCCGGCCGCGGGGGCTGCATTTCGATGGAGGCGAAATGTTGAGGCCCGTGTGCTGTGCGATGTCAGTGCACGTTAAAGAACCCCAGGTGGTCGAAATTTCCGGAGCCCTCCACTACGGCGTCTCTCATAATCAGAACTGGTTTTGGGACGTTAAACCCCACAAATCAATCAATCAGCATGCCCCCTTTTCATCCATTTTGGTTTAGAGTGCAAGGTGCTTCGCACCTAAAAGGCTGGACGGCGCACCGCCTTCATTCGCGGCAGGCGCGCGTGAAACTAGCGGAAGTTCCCCCGTATGTCCCGGAAGCCAGCGTCTTCTACAATTCAGAAGCAAGAAAATGAAGTGTTTTCGCGCTGCCACTGTGCTTGTGATCGCACGTTTCTGCGGTTTCACATAATCGCGGATGTTAGAGCAAGACAACATAGCATGAAGCAAACTCAAACACAAAGAAAGTTTGGCTGAATGCGAGTTTTAAGGCAAACATATTCTCCCACTAGGCTCACTGAATTGTACTTTTCTACTAGTCACTTTCACGCTTATCATGATGTTGCGATGCGGTATTTTTTTTTTCTTTACGAAATAGGCAGTCATCACATGTTTGCGATGTTGTACACTCGCTCGACAGTGTATGCCGTTTCGTATTTGTGTACCATTGACAGTTTTGAGAAATGCCACCCTCTCAAATCTAGAGTGCACGTGGAAATGCCAGGCAAACATTGCAAAATCGTCGGACATTTGTGCAGAGACGCCTGCATTTTCGGGGATATACAACGCACTGAATATTTATTAGGCAGCAATCTAACGCTAAAGCGAAAGCTGCAAACACTCCGTTGTCTACAAAGCGTTGAATGTATGGAGCTGCTCTTGAAAGATTACTGGGCATTGTTCACTGATCCCAGTTGAGATGACTCTGGTAGTGTACATTTTAACGGTGCAGTGAACCACCCTAATATTTAATGGGCTTGCTTAGAACCATATACTGTAAACTAAATCATTTAGGATACGCCAACACTGCGGTATATATTGTGGTGATTGAATAAAGTATATCCACTTATGATGAGAGTGTTGACCAAACTGGAATTGGCACTGCAAGTTATTGAATTGGTGTTATACAACCGCTAAAGTGTTACCTGAGCGCTATAATGTCTCATAGCTCAGGACAAGCCTCTTCAGTGCTCTATATAGGAAACGTTTCACTTTTCACTGATAAGGAGGTTTATGTAAGTTGAAGCACTTTCGAATGAAAGCGGATAACAGCGACAACAGAACAGGGTGTTTATTTATGTCGTAGCCATGTGTGATTCTTGAGCACGCATTTCTTACTTGTGACTGAAAAGGATCAGTTTAGTCAACTGCTTGCGGATGTTAGATCCAGAAATTTTTGCAGTCACTGTCTTCGCGGTGTGATGCATTCTAATTTTAATATATGACGCGATTACACATCTCGCAAGGAGCACCGAGTGGTTCGATTCAGCGGCCGACTCAAACATGCGCTCCTGTAGCGCTATGTACAGTTACTCATGGTCTCCTGAAAGCTCTGCCATAATTGACGCCATCAAGGAATCGGCACATTCCCCTTTTTTGGAAGCCTGGTACCATGCAGCTGGTCTTGCCGTCGTATTACTTTCTCTGTTGTTTGAGAAATGTATATTGTAGAAGATTATGGCACCTGTAGACGACCCTTGTGTATTGTAGAACATGATGGCACCTATAGATCCGGAAGACGGGTTCCTGCACCCGACCGGTCGAAACAAGACTGTAAAATGGTCGCTACACAGCCTGCTGCTTGGAGTTGGTTTTCATTTGTCTCTTTTGAGGTTAACTACCCAAAGCTGGAAGATTTGTGGCTTCGAGCGCGGAAACCGGCATGACTAAGGCCAAACAGCTTTAACACGCCTCACTCGGGAAAAACAAAGCTATTTGCTCGCAAAATGCGCAAAAATAAATGCAATCTTGGGGTACTGACGCGTGAAATGTCTTTCCTGAGGACTTTTCTGGCCGGCTCGTGCAGTTTACCGCACAACAAGATGGCATTTCTTCCAAAAATCGATAAAACACTGTCTCACCAGCAGCAGTCGACTGTCCACGGCACTCGCTTCCAGGACAAGGACACCGACTTCCAGCGGCTTCACTTGCGCGCGTGTGAAGCATCATCCAGCTCCCCTTAATGGAGATCAGTGGGTGATACGGTCGCAAACATGACTGTGTAGTCGGAAATCACATTTTCGAACGTCTTTTATTGCGATAACAATTTTATCGACATTTGAACGCGGTTTTCGCCGTCGCCATCATGCCCCGTGCACGTATATATATATATATATATATATATATATATATATATATATATATATATATATATATATATATATAAGGCTGTATATGCAAAAATAGCTTGGGTTGCCGCTAGTTTATAACAGAATTGACGATGCGCCTCTTAGAGAACGACGGTTTATTAAGTAAACGTTTCGGTCGGAGCCCGACCTTTTTGAAGACAGGGTCTTGAGAAAGGTCGGGCTCCGACCGGAACGTTGACTTAATAAACCGTCGTTCTCTAAGAGGCGCACATCAGTAATTCTGTTATATATATATATATGCATATATATAAGAAACAAAAACTCTTCAGTGGTACATCTTGCGCTTTTTTCACCATGTTCTGATACAGATGTTTTCCAATGGTACAGATAGTCTCTTAGAAGACAGGGTGGTTCAGTTTTCTTTTTCAGAAAAGCACCAATAATTTTATATTACTGACTGAACGGTGTGTTCAAAACAAAACCTAGGCGTACAGACGCTGCGCGTGGCGTGTGCGCTGATGTGACAGCCTCGCCGCCATCAGAAATATAGAACTGGTGCCAAAACAATGAAAGCGGAGGGGTCATGCGATGATGTATTGAGCTAATTCAGCTTTTCCGAACTTGACAGCCAAGATTTGAGCACTGGACTAGCGCCGTTTTGCTTTTGACGGCCCGCCTTCAGGGGAAGGCAGGGCCGATGGCAATGGCGTTAAAAACACAGGGTGGGCTACATGGCGAATCCTCTAACAATATTTAAAGCCATTTTTACGCACTGAATGTCATTTACACGAACACTAAATAACAACCGCCTGACTTCGCATATATTAATACAGTACCGTGAAGAATATATTGAAAGATATCATAGAAGTACTTCTTTAAGGGCGCTCGTCCTGTCTTCTATCTTGCTTTTGTGGTGTCGAAATTTGCGCCTTTCTTCTAGAAATATATATAGAAAATTTCGTCGAGAACAGGGGCCACTGTACAATCGCCGGAGTTGCCTTTAAAGAAATTATATGGCGCGCCAGTGCGGGGATTCACATCCACGCCGTTCGGTTCGGAGCTCGCGCCCGGGGAGCGCCTCAAACAACTACGCCACAGAGCAAGCTTGCCGGGCTTGCCGAGAGTGCAAGCGTTGCGCATTTTATATATATTTTGGAGCTGCTATGAAGGCTCGTTGGGGCTTACCTCCCTAGATGGCGCAAAGGACTCAATGTTAGCGGAAAAGTAGTTTTGCGCTGCGCTTGAAGCTGGCAACATGCGTGAATCTCGAGCTGGCTTCCGTCGAGGAGGCCCGTGCTCGTAACTAGTGCGTTGTTCGCGTAGGTCGACGTGGCAGACAGGGATCTTGTTACAGACGCGGATCTTGTTACAGTGGATGCTGAAATCCGTGAGCTGCGTTGCGCCGAAGGGGCCCGTGCTTACGCGTAATTCCGCCAGAGAAGGCGCGGTGTCCTCGCCGGCTAGCCAACTACATCGCGTGAGTCGGTGATGGCGTTTCTATCCCGTTTCTACAACGTAGTAGTGGTAGCAGCGCCTTGATCACGTGCCTTGTTCCAAGTGCCTCGCATATCGTCTCAACTATGGGAATGCCCTCGCCACATAGCGCTCACACGAATGCGTCTGCTAATGCTGGAAGAACGCGCTCGTACAATACTACTGTGCTGGGCCAAGTTACTCGACGGCGCAAAGTTCACCCTGCTTAGCGCGGTCGCGGTGTGTGAAGCACGTGCCAGAAGAAATAAAAACAATATGACTTCGATTGCAGGTCTTCCATCATGCAATAATATCGCATTCATTGCTTTGCCCTTCTAGCGAGAATGTGAATCTTTTCTTCACGCTGGAATATGATCACGGGCTGAAACGAAAGCTATGCCCTCGTATTACATGAATGTCCAAGTGATTTGCAACTTTCAGTCTAGTTTTTTTAGACGGCCCGTTTCATCCTGAAAAACGTGGTATGATTCTGCTGGGTTCCATAGGCTCCAATTGTTTAAAGTTTCCGCGTCTTGGGAAGAGAATTTGAATCGTGGATGTTAACACTGCTGTAATATTTTAGTGCGTTACAGGTCCTAGAACGTGGCTACCAAAATAATTTTCGAATTTCCACCCCTACGATTTTGCATCGCCGAAAAAAAATGAGCTTTTTCTGTTGAAAACGAGGGAGTTTCCAGCAGTGGCTGCTAGAAGTACTAGTTATTCAATGTAGCCTGAATAAGGCTGGATATGTTTATGCAATACATCCAAAATGGTTCGATAGGCCGTTTGAACGGGGTGACCAGGACATCACGGAGACGCAGGTGGCTAGATAGATATGTGTGGTCACTGTGGCGTAAGTTCGCCAAGAAATGCTTTATATTTAAAACGCCTTGTATTGTTCACATCCAGCATGAGTACAGACTCACTTTGACAGATCGTATTTCCTGCGTCTCTTCCGCGCGCCTTTTGTCATTTTCAGAGCTACATCAATACATGCTTTACCCCACAATCACTCAGCTTTCTACGATTCCATGGCGAGGAAAGGGGACATTTATATAGAAGTCGAAGCACTTGCCTTCAACTACCGATTCCGCCGACAAGCCGTCATGTTGCTTTCAAGATGATATTTTTTCTTGTTCAGTGCTTCTTCTTCCTTTGTAATAAGTTATCTGTGAATGAGAAAACTCTAAGGAGTTTATTTTAGGGTGAAAGCGAAAACATAAGAAGCAGTCCTTCCCCTACCAAAAGAATGGGGGAAAGCGAAGCCACCTACTACTTCTCTTTCTCTCTTTGTCGGTTCTGTTTCTTTGTCCTTCGAAAGCCCTAAACATGGTGGTAGAAAATCTCAGGCACACTTATGGTTCAGATATGTTCACATCTCACAAGCGTTAGTGTGTAGTGTTGTGGTTAAGGCACTTGCCTTCGATGGATGTGGCCAGTGCTCAATACCCCAGCACGGCGACAGATTTTTTTCCCACTCCAATGCATCAGTGTCTTCCGTCACTTCACATAGGGTCACTAGGGTTCCACGTTTCTGTAAGCCTCTCGTTATAGCGTGAACATACCGCCTACTACGTGTAGGCACAATCTAGGCACTACAAGCTTTACTTAAAAAAAGCATAGCTGGTAGCATATTTCTCGTACCCCTGGCAGGATCACTGTAAGTATAAGGACGTATGCTGGCCGCTTTTAAGTTGAAATTTGTGGGAGTGTAAGGCCGTAAAATGCAAGAACGTACGTTAGCGCTTTTTCTTCGTGACAATGCTGGCACTCGATATAATAACAGCGCATGTGGAACAGAGTGGCTACCTTATCTCACATCCAAGCAGCGCATGGGACTGCAAGTTTGCCCAGTTTCTTGGCCTGCGCCAAGAACCTAAATGCAGGAATGATACACTTGCATCGGATATTTGAGCGTTCACATGCGTGCGTGCGAGCTGTACACCTACAGGAACCACACTACAACTATGAACTGCTTTTGGGAGCCGGTAAGCAGAGGTGAATGAGTATCCCTGCACGGGCACATCCAAAGTGGTACACCGTGTAATTAGAGGGGAATGCCGCAAAACTTAGATCTTTACTAACTACGAGATACTCCAGACAAATACGGCTCAATGATAGAGCAACTGCGAGACAGAGCCAAGCTGACTTTATATGGAGCCCTCGATGCGCTAGACGGCGCTCAATAGCAGCTCATTTGGAGGCATATATACAGCCCGTGCCATACCTCTTCCTTTGTGTCCACCTTGCTAAGCTCCCTTCTTAGGCAGAAAGGAAGAGGGAGTGAGGAATCGACAAAGACGCACTGGGGAGAGCTGATCCCTTCAGAGGGCTCCGAGATGGTATCAGGGCGAGCGGCACGGCAATTAGCCCGGGCCGCGGCCTATGCCTCCAGTCGGCGCTGATGAAGCCCCGTTCACAAGACGGGAAGTGGCGTCGCGAGACAGCGGATAGAGTGCGCACCGTGCATCCCTGTCCCGACCGAAATGTTTACAATCAGCCTCTCATCAAGCCTCTGGCTAACGAGCTTCAAGATTCTGTGTACTAATGCAAAACAGCAACTGTACGTATGCAGAAATCTATCCGGAGTTGTGACGTAGGCATTGTCGTACATAAACATGGCTATCTCATCACTCGATGGCATGCTATATGTTATGCCTCTTGCTGACGAGACTGTCTGTGAACTGGCCGCTTATTATATTTGCCGGACCCCATATCCGGAGAGGATCAAGTTAACATGGTCACCATAAGGGCATTTGATAAGAGAAGACTCTTGAGTGCATTGAGCTGAAGGGTTAATGAGGCACATTGATGGGTCGAGAAAAATAGCCTATTATAGGTAATCTGTGTACGCTTGAAAGCCCCCGCGAGCCCTCAGAAAAGAAGAAAGCAGGTTTTATCTTATTCACCCGCCACCGTTTCCGAATTGTTTTGCAATAATCTGGAACTATTCTTTCATTACAGGATCAGACATTACTGTTTACTTATTGCGTATGCCGCATTATTTGTCGTTAGGCCTAGTGTGACGAGCAGGATCAGCGCTCTTGTGCAAATTGAGGTGCTGTCAGCGCAACTTGGGCTTACCAGTCATTTCGATGGCACTCAAGCGGCTAAAGGGTCGGCACTCACGCGCACGTATAAACCGCTATCTGGCCAAAGAGAAATGCATGCTACGTTCCGCTAAAATGCGTACCGTAGGCATTGTTGGTTCACGTATTTATGCGGGATCGAGAAAAGCGCCACAAAAGCTTTCTGCGCGATAATTGTACACATGTACTCTTTCTTATATTATTATAAGAGTAGTCTACACAGACTAGACGCGCAAATGACGTTATATAAGAACCATCACACCAACTTCTAACGCTATAGGGTAAATTTAAGAAAGCGCGAATATTCGAAAGTTCCGAATCTTCGTCGACTATTACATTTTCAATATTCACATTCGAGTGCAGAATGAGGTATTCGAAACATTTGAATAGTCGAGGCGAGCGAGTGGAGCGTTCGGGAAAATTGAGCGCGCGATTCAGTAATGTTGCTGAAAAAGAGTGTTCTTTCAACCTTACGCATATGTCGGTACCGGTGCACGACAAGCAGACATGGCGGTGGCCTTTCAACAAAATATGCGCGACTTGTGTCAAATCTTCTAATTGGAAATCCTCCCCAGTCACTCATAGTGCTTTGAACTACACGTTTTAAAAACATTCCTGATGCTCAGATGAAAAAGAGCCCCTTATGTATACTTCTTAGGAATACACGAATGCAGTGGAATATATTGAAAATGTACAGAGTCACCTGTAAACATCGCCGCAAGCTTTGACCGTCCTATTATTCAGGGCACCGGAAACCAAACTTGTATATATATATATATATGTGACGTACGTAGCGAGGAAGCGATGGAAGGCGAAGGCGATGAAGAAGATGGGGCGCGTGCAGTAGAATAAAACATGGCGCATCAACCACGGTACGGCTCCCGTTCATAGCGTCACATATATATATATATATATATATATATATATATATATATATATATATATATATATATATATATATAGGGTTGAAAAGAGACACACGTTCAAAATTCTTGCTTTATTAACGTTTCGGCCGGTGGGCCGGCCGAAACGTTAATAAAGCAAGAATTTTGAACGTGTGTCTCTTTTCAACCCTACATTGGACCGGACCCAACGAACTTCAATCTGAAAATATATATATATATATATATATATATATAAAGGCAGGACGATCGACTCACGGTGAAAAAGTAACTTTATATATATATATATATATATATATATATATATACACCTGCTGCTTCTTTGCGCTCGCTGCGCGATGTTTTCCCACTGCTACCTGCCGCTGTGCACGCGGAAGAAACAAAAAAAAACACGGAGCACTAAAAACGACAAAGAAGGGCTAGGCTACGCAAAGGACTGGCGCTCATTTTTTTTTCTTCCCCCACAAATCCTGAGTGTACCGTCCTTTTCATCTGTCGTTGTTTAGCGCTCCGTTTTTTTCCGTCTGAAGCATGAACCAATTCCTCCAAAGACAAGTTCTACTGAGCCATAGGGAACAACGTAACACTGTTTTTATGCTAATACCGTGATTATTTTAACGACAAAGAGTACATACTCTCACCGCCACAAGTAACCTCATTGAGGGTATTAGCACTGTGTGTGTTTGGAACTGTGGTCGACCAGTGTAAAATCGCCGTATAGCCTCATTTCTATCTGCTTTCCCAACGACAAGCACTGACGGATATTTAAGACACGCCTATTTTCAACAGATTTTAGTGGGCTGGTACATCAGGCACGCACGATCGAGAGAGCATGATGGTACCCCTTTTGCTTCTTTCGCTTCTCCTATTCGTTTCACGGACGAAGGCTAATGTTCAGGGGAATGAATGGGCGTGTGTCGATGGCGTTCTTTATTTACCGCATTAGTTTCAAAGCAGTGTGCGTACACATTAGCAGTGTACACATTAGATTCAAATCAGTGTGCGTATACTGTGCCTCTCCTGAAAGCTGTGCGACATGCAATTCTGAGAACATCACGTTGTTACCACGATAAACAAGCGACGCTAGTTTCTTGACGCTGCACCTTCGGCCATCCATCGGCACGCTCATTGCCCGCTGAAGCAGGCATTCGGTGCAAATTCAAAGCATCGCATTGCATCCGCCAGCCTGATCCTCGGCGACCCTCACCAGCTGCTTGGCGGCCATAACATTGAAGCAAACAAATTCAAAAGCGTTTGCGAAGCTTATATACGGTGCACCTGCAGGTAAGGTAACCCGGCGGTTGTATTGCTCCTCCAAAGCCCCGTATTTCCCTGCCTATGTATACTGGCCTTCGAAAAAAGTGACAGATTCGCCGCAAGGGCGAAGCAATGAATGCGATAGCAAGAAACTGTAATGCTATACGAAGTGAGGCTCGCAGCTTCAGGAGCAGTATTAATTGTAGCAAAGATGCACTTGCTAAGTGAGTGCCTCCCGTGGGCAGCGCGTGCTGGTACGAAGGGCTTTATACTTTGTGTGTCAGAAAGCTACACTTACAAAGCTAGGGGAGGCCGCTAAATGAACAAACAGAAGATGAGCGCGAACTATCAAGTGAAGCACGCACGACACGAACGCACAGGTATACACCGAACGAGCGCGAATAAGCTGTCCCAATGGATACTCTCAGTTTGAACAGCGCTCCTGTTGCAAAGGCGGCTGCCCATTGCACTCCTCGCGTCTTCTCGCTGGTAATGAAGAAACGCTATAAGCGCCTGCCGTCTCTGCGTCCTGCCAGTGGTAAAGGGTGTGTATATAAGGCTCGCTTTTAGCTCCCTAAAGGATCTGCTCTTTGTGGCGTAGTGGTTAGCGCCAGGCGCTGCGGAGTGAGAAAGTTCCTGGTTCGATTCCGCGCGTCGGAAGCATTTATTTGAATTATCTTTCTTTGGGACTTTATATATATATATATATATATATAAATATATATATATATATATACACGGTTCATGACGGCGTCGACGGGGATGGCAAAAACCAGCCGACACTGTCCATATAATTGCTATCGCAATAAAACAAAGTTCCGGAGCGGGGCAGCGGTTCAAGGGGACTATCTACCGCTCGCAAAATTTTTTAGATTGTGGTAAACATCAATGGGAAGATCGTGCATCATATTATTGGAAAGGTGCACGCTTTGACCTCCCAATAAGAGGAATTATTTTTTTCTTTTCTCTGACACTGGTGCAAAAAACGCCGCTAGCGTCATTCAACAGCGTGTTGGTCAATTTCCAAGCGTAACGGCACAAAGCCACGCGTGCATACATACTCCGCTGAAAAACTATTATTCATGCCTAAGAAAAAAAGCCCGCTTCACCCTTAATACAGTCGTTTATAGCGTGCAAGAGCAATTCGTTCTTGTTTTCGCTGCATTCGGGATGCGGCAGGTGGCGCTGCCTTCGACGTCGTCTGCCCGTACTGGCGCGTAGTCATGCGCTTGTCACGCGTGCAGCGCTGCTTCGTTTTCAGCATTAGAGAACAGGTACAACGAACTCCGTGCGTTAGTCAGGAGAGGCTGTTGCTTTTAAACTATCACACTTAAAACCGAGTTCCTTCTCTGTGTCAGGAATGGTTCTGCTGTGTCCTTAACGAGGCTCTACACAGCACTAGGTAATGACATTGCTGTTGCTCTCGACCCCCTTCCCGCAGGACACAAAAATAAAAAAAGAAAGGACAGAAATTGTCTCCTTGCGACACTTCGGCTGGAATCTCTGTTGTTGGCGGAAAATAAACGAGTTTCACCTATTCGATTCAATGCTTTTTAAACCACCGCGACTAACGCCGACAGTGAGGGCTGAGGACATCCGTAGACATGTGTTGTTATATTTCGTGAGCTCAGCATAGTGGACTAACAGAGATAAACAAATGCAAATTGCCAGTTGGTGTGTCAAACCAATCACAGTTCACAACCACTGTCGTCACTGCCACTTACTCAAACGTCACCTCATGTAAAAAATAACCGGCAGGTACCACATATTGTGGCAATCAGTGTCCCGCGAAGCAGTCGGCGCGTAAATTGGCTGTGCCTGATTGTTGGCATTGAGCCGAACGTTAAGACTAGGATAAACGTCGTCGTGCGAGGTGCATCGTAGAATTATTCCTGCGCGATCGAGCAGGTCTACGCAGCGAATCGTAGCAGAACATACTTATTGCTATGCTATTCTTTATCAGAATTAGAAGCGTCCTTGTTCTAAGAGCGGAGCTCCTTAGAGCAGCCATCGGGTATGTGGGCCGGTCTTAGAGGCAGTGTTCCGCGTGATGTGCAGAAAACTAGGCGTGAGTGCAGCATCGTTAATTGTAACGTGCGTGACTAGCTTATCAAGTCAGGGTTGTAAAGGTTAGTCATTCATGTTCGACATACATTTATACCCTACCTTGCAAATATGTGGTTATACCATATGAACGAGGCGATCAGGGGAGAGCCAAGATAGGCGGCTACATGGGTGAATAGACACCGTCTAAGTGACGCAAGTTAGTGAAGACATGCTTGTGATTTAATATCTGGAAAATGAAAGACACCTAGCGCGAAGGTAGGATTAAAGATGAACATGCAGAAAATAAAGCTATTGCTAGGTGGCACGCCAGGAAAAAAAACATGTCTCCGCTATTGTAGACCAGATGTTAAAAGTCGTACAAAAATACACATATCTGGGGCAGCTGCTGACAGGTGAACCCACTCATGTAAAACAAATACACCGAAGAATAAGCAAGGGAGTGCGCACATGCGGGAGAAATTCCTAACTCACGGACGGAAGCTTACCGTTATTACTCGAGCGGAAATTATATAACTACTGCATTTTGCAAGTAGTGACACATGGGGCAGAAAATTGGAGAATTACAAAGAAGCTAGTGAGGAAGTTGAGAATCACGCAGTGGGCGATGGAACGAAAAATGATAGGCGTTACATTAAGAGATAGGAAGACAACCGAGTGGGTCAGGGAAGAGACAGGGGTAGCCAACATAATATTAATCGAAGTTAAGAAGAAAAAATGAACATGGGAAGGTGATGCGATGAGAAGGCTAGACAACCGATGGACAGTTACAACGGAATGGAATGGATACCAACAGTGGAGAAGCGTAGCCGTGGGCAGCAGAGAGTAGGATGCGGTGGCGAAATTAAGAAATCCGCAGGCATCAAATGGAATCAGCTCGCACAGGATAGGAAGGCAAGGAAAGCTTTGGGAGAGGCCTTCGTCCTGCAGTGGACATCAGATGGGATGATGATGATGATGATGAAAACCAGAAAGGCATAATTCGCGTATCCTAGGAGAATGTTATGAAGGGGGTAACGCGAGGGAGCGCAAAACGTCGAAGAAGGTTGAGGTGCACGATAACACACAGAAATAAGTTCTTGACATCCGAAACGCACGCATGCGCATTCAATTTCTAGGGAGAATATGATAGAAATAATCTGAGGAGAATGATTCGTTGATATTGCAATCAGTAAAGCAGCATCTGCTCTTCCGCTTGGATGTGTTCTAAAGAACTTGTAATTATTCTGACACGTGCTAAATTTCACTGTGAGCAGATTTAATGGAAAGCCAAGCTTCTATTAATAGAACTACATCTACGAAGCAGTCATCAACGATGCAGGAGAATTGTTTTCGTTTGCTAATTACTCTTCGTGTGGCGGTAAAAACAGAGCAAAAGAAAGCAAAAGAACGAAACTCTTTCTGAGGACTTATGGTATGTTTTTGACTGTTCATTATGTTGTGATGATGAAGCATTCTATGAACGCGCGAAAGTTTCTATGTCCTGAGTGAGTGAATACACAGTATCGGATTGCGAGGAGTGCATGAGCGTCTCTCATAATCATATCTTGGTTTTGAGATGTAAAACTCCAGAAATCATTCAACAAGAGTGCATGAAACGGATTTTTTTAATGAGAACCATTTCTTTGTGAGCTTAAGTCTCTTTTATCGTGTCTATCTATCTATCCGCCTACGTCTCGGTGCCCTACTGATCATTTCGTTCACCTAATATAGCCTAATACTTGGGAGTCAGAGTATTAACTTAAGACATACATGAATGACTGTCTTTACAATAGCTGACATAATATATCCGTCTTGTACGTGATGATTAACGACGCTGCAGTCTCGCTGAGTTCACAGCCGTCATGGTCGGCCCATGGTATAACGGTATGCACCACCGATGACTGAATTTTATAAAAACTCTGTCAAACAATGACCAACTTAGTTGACATATGAAACGCCGTGGCTGCGGGAAGTAGACATTAGTAATGCCGCGGCTGCGGGTGCGAAACCCGCAACTTCCAGCGGGTCTGAAGTTTTCTGCACCTCATACCATGCACTGCCTTCAGGGTCGGCCGAGATTTTTTCTTCGCGGTTAGCACCGGACGGCTGGCTTAAAGAGCTCCGCTCTTACAACAAGAAAGGAAAGCCGTTTGCCCTCTTTCGCGTCGGAAATGTAGACAAAAGAAAGCGCACAGGCGCGTAATGCAACATACGAAGCGGTAGGGAGGTATAAAAAACTTGACCGCGATGTGCCTTGCAAGAACGCTACCAGCAGGCTACGTCTGCTTCACCTACATGGTTACATAAAGTAAATAAACCCATTGGCACCGGCTATTGTCGTGATGGTACTTGTCTACATTGAATTACGTTTTTACGTGTGTACATTGAATTACGTTAATACGTGATGAGCACTATAATAGCAATGCATGTTCTACTACTATTCGTTATGGTTTCGTGTGATCTTAATCTCGATCTCTATGAGTACTTCAACGCACGATGCTTAAGATAGCACATCAAGTCACCGTCACCGTGTAGCGCATTTTTTTTCGACAAAGCCCACGTCCGTTCATTAGAATAACGTCAGTGCCAACGTTATATCGTACGAATAGCTACCATTGAGTTGCCATGCTGCCAGAGGTTTCTCCAGAATATTCATTGTTGGTGTATTACCCTCCCCCCTCGCCCTTTAGGCTGGATATGGATGGCGCTATTGCTTAGCTTCAAAACTTTTAAAGTGTGTGAGTGGTTAATGGGGGGAGCGGGGGCTGTAGGGGGGTGTGTTGTATAAATACCTGCAGGCACTGTGGACATTCTGGTTCCCCAGGTTAGGCATACTCATTAGTGTATACTTATGCGCTTTCTACAAAGACCTTGATCCTACTTGTCATAGTTGGCTAAATGCCAAACAATTCGTCAAAGACAATTTGCTCGCGCTATTTTTCGCATGACACCGATCCCCACAACGCGCGGAGCAGGGAGACTAACCAAGTGCGTGCTGGGTTACCTACCCTACGCCTGGGGAGGGGGACAGAGGAACATTAGAGAAGACAGAGGCAGGAAGAGTAGAAGAAGATTAACACGACAGTTAGTAAGAAGACATGCACAAAGCGCCTGAGCACTACCACATGTGCATCTTTCACAGGTGTTCGTGAAGCGCCGTCAGCATCACGAAGCAAGCCAGTGCCTTTGCAGCCTTGAGCATGCAGGAGCGCGTAGGCCATGGACCCAGGATCTTCCCTGTAGCGAGTGGCCGGTAATCAAGTGGGCGGAGCTTCACTCCTAACTGGCTCCGTTGAGTTGCATAGGATGCGCACTTGCAGAGCAGATAGACGATTCTGTCTTCGTTGTCCACAAAAACCACATGTCGGACTGTCAGCCATTTCTATAAAGAACGAGTAAGCATTGGTATATGCCACGCCCAGCCCCGTGTGGTACAGTAATATTTCTTCGCGATGAAAGAGTCCTCAAGGCAATTGAAGTCGCAAATCTGGGTCTAGGGAATGCAAATGGGAGTTAGAGAAGTCCGGTGAATACCACTGTAGAAGCGCGCTGTGGCGGGCAATGGGATGAAGTTGCCGCGCTGCATCTGTTGTAGTATGGGCACCCATCGAATTTGCAGACGAGCCATGCGCGGAGCTTAATGTGCGCTGTCATTACCTGCAATCCCACAATGGCTCGGCCGCCATTGAAATGAAATGTAGTGGCTCTTACCAAATGTTTGATACGATTTAGAACTGGGAATGTCGCGGGAGCCAACGTTTCGACAAGCGGACTTGTCTTCGTCAGGGCGGCAACTGCCTTCTCCAGCGTTCGTTTATGTACGCCTTTGCACACTCTCCCCCGCCCTCAGAAAGAGAGGAGAAGAACAGCAGCACCTGCGAAAAAGAAAGGGTGGGGGGGTTGGGTGCAGGGGTATTTGGGGGACAGGTGTTAGCGTGACTAATATAAATGGCAAGAGCGAAAGCTTCCAAAGAATCCGCTCCTTGTACATATCTTGTAAATGCATTGTGTGCGCAGTGCTAGAAAGCAGGATGAAAAAAGGAACACACGCTCGGAACAGAAGTTGCTCCTATGGCATGTGTCCCCCCTCCACCCCGCACCACCTGCGCCGCACCAACAATGCATTCCACCGAAAGCTTGTGGCTAAAAAAAGTAACTACACTGTTTAACGCCGTTGTTCTCATTGAACTGGATGGGGGCTCCGCACCTGAAAGTAGACTTTCTGGGTGAAACATTGTTAGCTTGTGCATACCTCAACCTTTTTTTTTTTTGTTAACCCTCTACCGTATCTAATGGACTCAAGAGTTCCCTTTGAAAGGTTTATGCCTGTAGGCTGGAGAGTATTGAACCTGTATATGAGATACGATTCCCTGCATTTTCTGTCCCTCGGCGAGAGGAAGTTTCCTTGAAGTATGTAGGGTTTCACTTCATCGAAAGTATGACCTGTCATATTAAAATGCTGCGGCACTGCCTTCGGCAGGTTATTCGCGGTGTCCGCGCGGTGCCCGTTTAATCTAACATTATTGGTTGACCAGTTTCTCCGATGTGCTGCTTGTGACAGAGTGAACATTCCAACATGTAAATAACGTTTGAACTAGTGCAAGTGAAACTTGATTTGACATGATGGACATAGTCACTTCCCGTGCTTTTAACTTTAAGATCATTTTGAATATGCTTGCAAGTCTTACATCTGGGACGGGAGCAAGTTATTACGCAGGCGGTGCGCTGAGGGTTTACTTTGGCGTGTACTAACAGGTCCTTAAAGTTTCTATTACGGCGGTAGGTGACTCTTGGTATTTCCGGAAATGCTTTTCTAAGGCGATCGTTGCTTGTTAGTATTGGATAGTATTTCCGAAGAATATTATTTATGTTTGGAAGCGCATTGGAGTATTTCGTTATGAATGCTAGCGGCTGGTTGGCCTGCGCTTTAGGGGCTCTTTTTTCTAGTGCTAGTGTCCTATCTAGTTTAAGCGCGTCATTGTATGCCTTGTTGAGAGCGTCGTGCGGGTGATTTCGTTCAGCTACGTTGGCTCCCGCGACATTCCCTGTTCTAAATCGTACTTTGCGATTTGTTCATCTATTCAAGCATCCATCTTCCCCTGAGCTTCTCTTCCAAATGTTTTATTGTAATATAAGGGAGCGTTTAATCTGGCCGATCACGAGCTGGGACGACGAAGATCGGATCGTCCAGGTGATGATGATGCCTAGAGATGAAGAAGAGTAGTTCATAGGTCGCGCTCAGACTAATGCCCTCCCGGAGTGGAAGCGGCCGCCCGGCCGCGCATTATCATGAAACCTGGCGCGTGTACGGTTTCAATCGAGCGACATGAACAATCTCGGTACCACGGCAACGGAGGTCGGAAGGGATTCGGAGCGGCGATACGCGGTAATTAACAGGGGATGTGTTTTCAATGACCAGGTAGGGTCCAATAAAATGACTGGCGAAATTTTCGCACAAGTCGGAAACACGCACAGTTGTCCATAGAAGAACTTCATCTCCAAGGGAAAAAGTCACAATGCGGTGAGTCGAATTGTAGCGCTCTCTCCGAACTTCCTGAGAGACGCTGGTGTTGATGTGAGCCCGATGACGGCAATCCGCGACCCGGGACAAAAACTCTCGGAAAAAGGCGTCCCTGAGAGTGTAGGAGCTGCTGTAAGTAGCGACACGCCTAATGGTAAACTTGGTGAGCGGCCATACACGAGTAAAAATGGTGAAAAGCCGGTGGAACGTTGTACAGCCGTATTCTATGCGAATGTGACGAACGGCAGGATTGCGTCCCAGTTGATATGGTCGGGGCGGATGTATATGGCAATCAGGTCTCATAGAGCACGATGAAAACGCTCTGTCAAGCCGTTGGTCTGCGGATGGTAGCTCGACGTGGTCTTGTGGGCGGTGTTGGTGGCACGCAGAACTTCCGTAAGAAGAGACAATAGGAAGGCCTTGCCACGGGCGCTGAGGAGAACGCGCGGGGCTCCGTGTCGTAGAAAGATATGAGACAGAAAGAAATTGGCAACCTCAGCGGCGGTACCAGGTTGGAGACATGCTGTCTCCGCATAGCGTGTCAGGTGGCCCACGGCCGTCACAATCCAACGATTGCCAGTTGATGTCTTGGGAAGTGGACCATACAAGTCTATTCCGACGACTTTGAAAGGCGAAGCGGGGCAGGGAAGAGGTTGCAAAAGACCAGCAGGAGCAGTCGTAGGTCGTTTGTGCGGCTTTGACAAAGAGAGCATGAGGTGACGTACTTGGCGACAGTGGAGGACAGGCCGGGCCATGTGCATCGACTTCGTATTTTGTCGTACATCTTATGAAATCCTAGGTGACCTGCCGTCGCGTCATCGTGAAATGCTTCGAGTACCTCGCGTTGCAAAGAACGCGGTATGACGGGAACCCACTTGTTGCCATCGACGTGATAGATATAGCGATGCAAGAACCCATCTTGAAGCTTGAACTGCTTGAGCTGACGACGAAGCCGGGCGTTTGGAGGTGCAGAACCTTGAATTCACTCTACAATAGTGCAACAATACGGGTCATCCCGTTGATGGGAGACGAGGGCAGATTGGTGGTCAGGTTGCAGCCAGTCGAGCGCTGAGTCGGGCGAGGGCGATAGTGAAACACCGGAGGGCGCGTTACTACAGCTAGGTGATGCTGAGTCATTATTGCTCGGCAAAGGGTCGTGAGAAAGGGCGTTGGCGTCTTGGTGGTTCTTTCCGAACCTGTAGATTACGTCGAAGTCATACTCTTGCAAACGTATCAACCAGCGTCCAAGGCGACCCGATAAGTTCTTGAGCAATGAGAGCCAGCACAGCGCATTATGGTAGGTAACGAGTGGGAAGTGGCGGCCGTAGAGGTATGGGCGAAATTTCTGCACGGCCCAAACAACAGCGAGGCATTCCTGTTCGGTTATAGTATAATTTTTCTCAGCAGCGGTCAACGTGCGACTTGCATAAGCGACGACTCGTTCACGCGAGGTCTTGTCACGCTGCAAGAGAATAGCGTCCAGATCATGAGTGCTAGCGTCAGTGTGAAGGATAGTGGCTGCGCTTTGGTCAAAGTGGCACAATACGGGGTCCGACGTTAGAGCGTGTTTCAGTTTCAGGGACGCATTGTCACAATTGTCTGACCAAACGAATGGTGCATTGTTTGAAAGGAGTTGATGGAGCGGAAATGCAAGCGTAGCGAAGTTGCATATGAAGCGCCGGAAGTAGGAAGCCAGTCCGAGAAAAGTGCGCAGATCATTTGGCGCCGAGGACGGGGAAATTCGAGGACGGCGGAAAGTTTCTCAGGGTCCGGTCGAATGCCGTCTTTACTAAGTGCCCCAGCACTTTGATGGACTTGCTTGCGAAAGTACATTTCTTCGTATTGAGCTGTAGACCCGCGCGTGCGAGGCAGGAAAGCACTTGTTCGAGACGCTCCAGGTGTTCGGCAAATGTGGTCGAAAATACTACAATATCGTCCAAGTAGCACAGACATGTCCTCCCTTTTAACTCACGAATGACAGTATCGATAGTACGCTCGAAAGTGGCAGGCGCATTACAGAGTCCCAAAGCCATTACATTAAACTCGTACAGCCCATCTGGCGTGACAAAGGCTGTTTTCTCCTTGTCGGACTCTGACACGGGTATTTGCCAATAGCCCGATCTAAGGTTAAGACTGGAGAATCTAATGTGGCCGTTTCATCTGGCCGATCACGAGCTCCGACGACGAAGATCGGATCGTCCAGGTTGAAGTTGAAGTTGAAGTTTATTTCACCACATTTTTACATATTTTCTTTTACATATTTTTACATATTTTACATTTTTTACATATATTTATAATGTTTCATGAAGTAAAGGTACAATGTGGTGCGGAATGTGGGAAAAAAGCTGCGATATAAACGCAGCTTGACTAGCCCCACATCCCAGCAATACATGGCAGTAGAGGTGACAGCATTTGTGAAATCATCTAAAATAAGTAAGCAGAAACAGATATGTAGTTAAATTGGCATAATAAGAAATAACATTTCATACAAAAAGAAAATGCAGATAGGATTTCACAAAAAGAAAGTACAAAGAAGCGAATACGAAAATTTCTTATTTTTTGCATCGTGTTAGTAAAAAAGACTGAACATATCTTGTCGCGAAAGAAGCTGCAGTTGTTCTAATGAAAAATTGAATTTGTTGAGTGTGTTTGGGAGTAAATGTTTAAGCATTTGGAGACCATAGTTGGTTCTGCATCGAGGGACCTTCCAATAATCGCTCTTTCTTGTAGGTCGAGACGAGGTGCAGCGATCTAAGCATGCTATGGAGCTAAGATTGTGATTTCCTTTCTTAATTTCAGCTTTTAAAGACGATAATAAGCAATATTCATACATTTTGTCAAATCTTAATACTCTGAATTTATTGAATAGAGGCAAACTATGTGCATTATACCCAGCATTTGCAATAGAACGCAAAGCATTTTTTTGAAGCACGAGTAATTTATGCTTTGACTGCAAGGTGCCAGTGCCCCACACCAGAAGAGCATAGCGAAGCTGCGAACAGAAAAGTGCATTATAGATTTTTAGCATCTGAGCAGTCGGTAAAAATGACTGACATCTCCTAAGTATGCCTAATACTTTACTTAATTTGTTTCTAAGCATTTCACTATGTGAATCCCATAATATATGCTCATGAAAAACAATTCCCAGTGCTTTGGCTGTCGAAGAGAAATCAATCACAGAATCACGCAGGTGTAATTTTAAAGTATCTTTGTACACTGTTCCTTTTGAGCGGAACAGAACGGCTTTAGTTTTTGAGCAGTTGATCTGTAGGGAGTTTGCAGTCGACCATGCATACAAGTCATCTATAGTGTCGCGTTTGCTGCAGAAATAAGGTCATTTACATCCACTCCTGTAAAAAACAAGGAAGTGTCATCCGCATATATAACATATTGGATTGTATGATTTATGTTTATTATGTCGTTAACATAAATGATACAAAGTAATGACCCTAATATACTACCTTGGGGTACACCTTGAGCAATTTTTTGCAAGGATGATTGTTCTGCGTTTATACTTACACACTGTAGCCTGTTGCTCAAGTAACTAGTAATTAAATCCAATCCATTTCCCCGAATGCCGTAATAAGGTAACTTTTGTAAAAGGGTATTGTGATGTATTCGGTCGAAAGCTTTGGAGAAATCTACAAATATACCTAGGGTGAGTTTCCTGTCCTCTATATTACCTAATATAATTTCTTTTTGCCGTAGCAATGCTACTTCTGTCGAAAGCCCTGACCTAAAACCGTACTGAGCTGGCGTAATTACTGAATGTTTTGCAAGGAAGTTTGACAATCTTATAAATATTAACTTTTCTATGGGCTTTGAAAACAATGGCAGGACAGATATGGGTCTATAGTTTTTGAAATCATTTTTGTCACCTCCCTTAAACAATACTGTAACATTCGCGTGCTTCATACGTTGTGGGAAAATGCCTGTGCTTAAAATCAGGTTATAAATGTACGTTATGGGCACAACTAATATATATATGACAGAATAGACAGGGGTCATCTTTAACCCATCAATATCTTCCGATTTACTTTTCTTTAGTTTTTTGAAAACAGCCATAACCTCGTATGTATCCGTTGGAGAAAGATACACCGACAAAGGTACTGTTTCTGCGGGCATGTAATGTAGTGCACTAGTGTCACAGACAATATCTGTACGGAAGTAAGGTGCTCATTAAATTTCTCGGCCAATTCTTTACCCCTGTATATTCGAGCACCTTCAGTTATCTCTTCTACACTGAAATTAGTTTTACGTAATGCGGTAATTGAATTTAACTTGCTCCACATCTCTTTGACCTCTGTAACGCCCTCGAACATGAGAGAATAATAACTGTGCTTTGATTGTTTCATAAGTTTAGTTAGATTATTTCTGTATTTCTTAAAGGAGTCCAATGTTTCTGGATCGCGATTCTTCAAGAATAGTTGATACATGCTATTTTTCTTATTTATCATTTTTAACAGGCTCCTTGTAACCCATGGCTTCCGTGAGCGTTTCGACTTTATTATTTCCTTGTAAGGGAAACATCGCTTATAAATACGGGAAATTTTCTCCATGAAACTTTCATATGCTGCATTTGCTGATGAGCACGAAAGCACGTCTTCCCAATTATAGTTCTGGACATTTCATCTCGAAACTGAGAAAGGGAATTTTCTGTTATATTCTGGCACCGGAACTTGTAGCTTAGGTTTGATTCAATACGGCACTTATCAATAACTAAATATATCGGCAAATGATCGCTAAGTGTAATGTGTATTCTCCCAGAAAACAGGTTTTCAGGTGGTAAATTTGTAATAAAGAGGTCCAATAACGTAGCGCAGGTTGCCGAAATGCGAGTTGGTTCTTGTATCACATTTGACAAGAAATACGAGTTAAGAAGGATGGAAAATTCTGCCTGTTTTGATGTATCTGAAAGCATGTCAATGTTTAGGTCGCCGCCTAGAACTAATTTGTACTGATGTATGTTAACATGAGAGAATATCCCGTCTAGCTGCTCGAAAAACTCGCCTAAATTACCGTCAGGGGGGCGGTATACCACAGCAAAAAGAAACTTTCCGCATTTCAGACATATTACCTCGATATCTGACGTACATAAGGATAGGTCATCAAGCTGTTCATAGTTGATACCGTGTTTAATAAACATACATACGCCTCCACCTCTTCTAAGGGATCTGTTCAAAAAAACTGCGTCATAACCTTCTAGATACATGTCATCGTGTTCCGAAAACCACGTTTCGGTCAACATAATCACAGAAAAATGAAAGCCAAAATCATTAAGAAAGATAGAAGATTCATCCTGTTTGCCACGTGCTGACTGCATATTCAGATGAATAAAAGTAAGAGGTGAATCGCATTTTTCGACCTTGTTACGCCTTAACTCTAAGGGACTAATGCTAGAAGGGCTCATTTCAGATGCTGAAGTGTTAATATGAAATCGAGCACTGTAAGGCACATATGTGTTGCGACAGGAATTGAGCCTTCGAACGACACGCCAGCAGTAAAAATTAGTAACAACTATCTTTATCCAACATATTTTGCAACCATGAGCTAGATACGGTGCAAAAATAAAAAATTGCAACCAAGACAAGCTACAGCTCGAGCTCTGGTACACTCCAAGACAATAAGTGAAATGTATTCCTTCAGAGAACAGCTGATACAGAAAAATTTTGTTGTGACATGGTAAAGCAAATATTTCGTAAAAAAACAGAAACGGAATTTCAAGAGCATGCGTAATATTTGACCTATTTGGGAACAAAAATTGTGCGTGAAACAAACCATCAAAATTCCTTTTCGCAGTGGCGCCGTAATATCTACAACACAATCTGCCTCTTTCGCTGCATCGCTTTCATGAGGATCTGTTCATTTTGTTTACATCATCACTGTTTTCAATTTTGATCTTCGGTACGTTATCCGTCTGCCGCGCAAAGATTTTGCCGTCGCGAACTCAGACATATTTCCATCCAGTCTCGCGCTTGCGCGCCGTAGCCTGACCAAGAAGTCGTTTCAACTCTGGGCACAAATGTTCATTTATGAATATCGCTGATCCTGAGTCAATACCCAGATCAGAACACTTCAGGTTCGCTGCGCGCGTATTCATCAGAAATTTGTCCCGTTTTTGTCTCTGCTCGAACTGCACAACTACGTTTGTTTCGCTAGGGTTGCGAGCCGTCGGAACTCTGTGTGCCCGTCCAATATCATTCACCACAAGCGGAACGCCCACCTTTTTTCCAATTTTTATGACCATTTCAACTAGGTCTTCAGAGGATTCGTACGGAATGCCTTTGATTTCGATATTTGACCTCCGGGAATACTGTTCAGCCCACAGTATTCGGCACTCATGCTCATTTACCTGTCGTGCGATATCAGAGCACTGTGCCTTTAATTCAGCATTTGAGGCTCTTAGGGCTTTGTTCTCACTCCGAATTTCTTCAGGTGATGATGATATGTACAGATGAGGAAGAAATAAAAGTTGATGATGATGATGCCTAGAGATGAAGAAGAGTAGTTCATAGATCGCGCTCACAGTAAGTAATCCTTATTTCGTGTAGCGGATGTTCGTGCTAGCCTCGACGCAAGGCAACCTGCAGAAGATGGCCCAGAGGTTAGGTGGCTGCTGTACAACATAACGTGGACAGCTCTTTGAAGCGCGGCAAGGACTAGTCTAGTCGATGTGGTAGTGTGCGAGAGTTTGGCTTTCAAGGGTAAGGCCTCCGGTGGACGAATGACAGTTTCAGTAGAGCTGTTGTGTTTACTGGGATTGACCGTGTAAATGTCGATACGATCAGAGTAAGCTTCGTTCACGAGGAGCAGGCACCACAGCCCCAGGGTTAGTGACGACAGGTGCGACTTCTAAACGATAGACAGTAAGAAGAGATGGGACAAGGACAGGTGCCTGTACTTGTCCCATCTCTTCATATTGTCCATGTTTTACTGCGCTATCAAAAGCTCTTCTTCATGAGCCACCAACAAGCCTATTTAGCCACTTTTAACGATCCCTGGGACTAGTAAGCGCACTTGAGGGTATCGGAGACACCACAATGGAGACGCCGGGTGGTGCGCAGGCTCAAAGTCAGGTGGTAAGGAATCATGGTGACTCGACAAAATACCACAGAACGAACGAGGATGGCATAAACAACGCAGGAATATATAGTACAGCTTTTTGCGCTTGTCCCTGTACCCTACTTTGTGATTGTCTTTCTTCGCGCAACCCTTTTTGTTTCAAATATGTTATACACACTAGGCCAAGAACGTGTTTTACTATAGCGCAGCTGTGGTCGTTAAAAAATGACTGCATCTTGGGAACCTTCTTAAGCGCCTAGAAGAAAGAAAAACACGACGTGCAAATAAGCGACTGGGCGGTTACCTGCCAAAGTTTCTAGCCCATTTCTGCTTAATATCGCTGTTTAGTTGCACAGAAAAGATAAAGATGGTGTATAAGCCCTTGTCTACATCAGATGTAGCCTTGACCTTTTAAGTTTTCCGTTCAATATATCATTGCCTGCAGTATGGTTAATCCCCTTCGTGAGTATGTGGCAATTACAGAGGCCACGACAACATCAACACTTCTCTCGGAGGCTGAAGCGCAGCTCTAATACTGAGAGTAGAGTGGGAAAGCACAACATCTAAAGAAAATACGCGGGCAAAGGACCTTTCCTTCAGAAAAGGGGCCGACACAAAGAAACAAGTGTGCACTTACTCCAAATACCTTTTTACAAAACCACTCTAGGGCGCGTTTGTACAGCGAGCTTTTTTTAAAATGCAAAGCATTTCTTAGCGAACTTCGGCGAGTTTGAGCGTATCTATCTATCTATCTATCTATCTATCTATCTATCTATCTATCTATCCGCCTACGATTTTGTGCTGTCCTGGCCGTTTCGCTAATCGAATGTTTACGAAAATTGGTATGCCACATCATCATTACATGACGAACATAAATGACAGGTCATAACATGAAAATCATGATATGCATGTCATGAGCGGCATGATTTACATGCCACGGTCTTAGTGCTCTCCTGGCCGTTTCGCTAACGGGATGTATGAGAAAATTGGTATGGCACAACATGACTGCCTGACGAACATAAATGGCAGGTCATAACATGAAAATCATGACATGCGTGTCATGAGCGAGATGATTTACACACCACAGTCTTGGTGCTCTCCTGGTCGTCTCGTTAATGGGATGTTTACAAAAATTGGTATGGCACAACGTGACTGCCTGACGAACATAAATGGCAGGTCATAACATGAGAATCATGACATGCATGTCATGAGCGGCATGATTTACATGTCACAGTCTTGGTGCTCTCCTGGTCGTCTCGTTAATGGGATGTATACAAAAATTGGTATGCCACAATATGACTGCATGGCGAACATAAATAACAGGATGTGAGGCTCGGGGCGAAAGGCTGAAGACACACGGGCACTGTAACTACATGTTTATGAAGGACAGACTGGTAACACACTGCGGCACAACGGGGCAACGCTCGCACACGCACAAAGAAGTGTCACATCACACTAGCAACACCTGCAGTCCTTGGCAACGCGGCAGTCCTAGCGTCTGACACTGAGCGCTGTCTAGCGAGGCGAGGAGGAACGGCAGGCGGAGTGGCTGCGGGTGCTGCCATCTGTCAGGAGGCACGGGAGATGGGCACTGCGGGATGGCTGCCACCTCACATCCCACCCCCTCCTTGACGACCAAGTGCCGTGGTCGTGAAGTTCAGCACAGGAAAGCCTTGAAGCAGCACAGGGCTCGGGCTGGCGACGTTGGCATAGCTAAAAAGGCGGGACTAGACGTCGTAGTCGTCGAGCCATCTGGGCTGCCGAATAGGACGACGTTGGCGACTAGAAGTATGGGCGTCTTGTGCAATCACAGGATCATCAATGCAGTCTGGGACTGCCGGCAGGTCTTCAGAACATCGTTCTCCGTCGCAGGTAGCTTGGACGGGCACCGTTAAACGTGGAGATAGTCGTGCTGCATCATTTTGGCTGGCTGGAAAATCAGGTGGTGCCGCAAGAGGAGTTTGCTGCAGGTTCACAATGGCTTGGTCGAAGTACCGCGGGCGAAATGGCTTGATTTGGCTTGAATGGACGATTCTTTCGTCTCTTGAAGAGGTACTGGCAGGGTGGGCGGTAGCTCGACGAACCACGAAGGTGACTGGAGTCTTTTGGTCGCCGATTTTATAGAGGCCTTTGAACGTAGGGGCAAGCTTGGCTGTGCCGTCTGTGATAGGTTCTTGGCGCTGAAGCCAGACGTATTGTCCTACGTGAAACTTGGCATCCCGATGTGATTCATCGTAGCGACGTTTTCGTTGTTGTTGAGCCCGTATGGCGTTGTCTTGAGCTTCTGCACGACGTTCGATGAGGTCCAGTAATCTTGTCTCGAAGCTAGTTGTCGCTGGATGCCGGAATTTCTCTGTAGGCAATTTCGGAATATACCCATGTAGGAGTTCAAAAGGCGAAAATCCTAAGCTTGCGTTGATCGTGGTGTTGACGGCCAAGGCAGCTGCAAGGAGTTTTGTTTCCCAAAGTGAAGGTTCAGTGATACACATTTTCTTGAGCACCGAAACGAGAGTTGCATTGCTGCGCTCAACAAGGCCATTACTTGATGCACGGTACGGAACAGAGAAGTGCTGTTGAATTCCATGAAGCCTCAGAAATCGCTTAAATTCATGGGAGTCGAAGGCACGGCCATGATCTGACAGACAGTCATCAGGGACGCCATAGCGATAAAATACAGAATATAAGTGTTGGATTACTTCCTTTGTGTTGGTTGTGGATACCACACCAGAGACTATGAAGTGGGTAGCAAAGTGAATTACGTTCAGGATGTGCTTGCTATTGTCGCCGAGAGGCATGGCGATGTGGTCCATTGCAGCAGCAGTAAATGGAACTTCAGTCGTTGGCATAAAGCACATTTTTCCCACGTTTCTTGTCGTGGGCCGGTTGTAGGCTTGGCAGATTTGACATGCTTGCACGTATTGAGTCACCGTAGTGGTCATGTGTGGCCACCAATAGCGATCTTGCAGCTTCCTGAGGGTACGCTTGGCATCCATATGGCCATTGTTGTCATGAGCCTTTCAAGAATCGATGGACGTAACTTAGAGGGTACAACAGTGGTATTCAACCCGGATGGTGTGCAGTGATACAGGATGTTATCCACAATGAGGAAGTCAGAACCTCCTTCGCTGTCAGTTAACAACTGTTGTCTTATGGAGGAGCACTCTTGATCGTCCTCTTGAAGTTGACGCAATGTTGCCATGGGCTCAAATGTGGCACACGAATGGCGGGACAGCATATTGGCAATGGCATTCTGCTTTCCTGGCTTGTGTTGAACTGTAAAGTCGAATTCGACCAGGTCCATCAGCATGCCAGTAAACCGGCGGGAGGGTTTAATATATGTGGGGAGGCAAGCCACAGTCCAATTATCCGTCAGGAGGCAAAACTTCCTGTTTATGATGTATGAGTGAAACTTCAAACAGATGGCCCAATGAACTGCTAAACATTCCCAAACATTGCTGCTGCAAGTTCTTTTCAGGAGCTGAAAGTGCTCTGCTGGCATTATCAATGACAACTTCAGTAGCTCCTTGGCACTGAGATAGCACAGCACCCAGTGCGACGGCAGAGGCATCTGTTGTCACTGTAGTTGGGGCAGAAGGGTCAAAATGACCAAGTATAGGGGCTGAAGTTAATGCTTTTCGAAGGGCTTCGAAGGCAGAGTCACAAGATGGAGTCCACTTGAAAGTCCCACTTCTGGCAATTGCCTGAAGGGGTGCTGCAACCTTGGCAAAGTTGGGTATAAATCGTCTGTAAAAGTTTCCTGTCTGGAGCCAGGATAGTACTGACTTAGCATTCGTTGGAACAGGCATTTTTAAAATTGCTTCAGTTTACGCCGGGTTTCGTTGCTTGCCTTCCTGAGAGAGCACGTATCCCAGGAATGTCAAGGATGGCACTGCAATCTGGCATTTGGCGAGTGTCACCTTGAAGCCACTTTTCAGAAGAAGAGTCAGAACTTCCTGAAGCAAATCCACAAACTCGAGGAAGTTGGTGGCAAAGAGAAGGATATCATCTAGATATACGCAAACTCCACATTTGGCATGTCGCGGCTTCAGCAGTTGAAATATACTTTGCATGACTTTCTGGAAGGTTGCGGGGGCGTTCTTTAGACCAAATGGCATTCTAGTCCACTGAAAGGTGCCATTGTGGGTTACGAATGATGTCTTGGGCTGATCTTTACGAACTCGTATTTGCCAATAGGCAAATTTCACGTGCAAGGATCCGAATAGGGAACATCCAGCCATGCCATAACATGAAAATCGTGACATGCATGTCATGATTTTCATGTTTACATGAAAATCATGATTCTGCGACGTGGTTTGTTGACGTCTGGACGACGGATAACGTCAAAAGCGAGCTCCGACAAACGGCGAGCGTCAAGCAGCCAAAATCGGGCAAGCGCTCGCTCGAAGCACGAGACTGTCGCCAACGCTGTGGCTTGCTTCCTTGCCTTCCTTGTCTTCTTCATTACAATGACCCCCGGCGACGAGCGTAGCCATCCTGGCTACTTAAGGCGCTGATAGTATGGCGGGGTCATAATAGGGTTTGAGGCGGCTGATGTGGACGATTTCTCGTCCACGACGACGTAAGTCCTGGGATGGAGTCAAGGGCTCGACTTCGTAATTGACAGGAGACGTCTGTGTGAGGATGCGGTAGGGGCCGTGGTAACGTGCGAGGAATTTCGACGAAAGTCCAGGCGTGCTCGGGGGGACCCAAAGCCAAGCGAGGGCTCCCGTCGGGAAAGTGGAGAGGGAGCGGTCACAATCGAGTCGTACCTTCTGGCGACCTTGAGCGTCTGTTGTCATAGAACAAGCCAGCTGTCGACAATCTTCCGCGTACTCAGCAACATCAGAAATCGGGGTGTATTCGCTGGAGTCAGGTGCGTAGGGAAGGACAGTGTCCAGCGTACAGGATGGCTCGCATCCGTACAGAAGAAAGAACGGTGAGAATCCGGTGGTCGCTTGCGTAGCAGTGTTGTACGCGTATGTGACAAATGGGAGGACGGTGTCCCAGTTGGTCTGGTCGGATGCAGTGTACATTGTTAGCATATCACCAAGAGTTCGATTAAAGCGTTCTGTCAAACCATTCGTCTGCGGATGATATGCGCTGGTCGTGCGGTGAATGATGTTGCACTGATCAAGCAACGCTTGAATGGCATCAGAAAGAAAAACACGTCCCCTGTCGCTCAAAAGTTCCCTAGGAGCACCGTGGTGCAGGACAAAGTTGCGTAGGAGGAAAAATGCAACTTCTCTCGCAGTAGCTGTGGGCAACGCCGCGGTCTTAGCGTAACATGTGAGATCGTCCACGCCAACAATTATCCACCTGTTCCCAGATGAAGTCGAGGGAAGCGGGCCGTATAAATCGATGCCAACGCGGTCGAATGGACGGCCAGGGCAAGGGAGAGGCTGGAGTGTGGCAGTCGGGTGTTGAGGTGGAGTTTTGCGTCGTTGACATGCAATGCAAGCACGGATATACTTGCACACAAAGGCGTACATGCCGCGCCAGTAGTAGCGTTGACGAAGGCGGGTGTAAGTCTTGAGAACGCCGGCATGAGCACTTTGTGGGTCGTTGTGGAAAGCGGCGCAGATATCCTTGCGCATATGGCGCGGTATCACAAGTAACCACTTGCGGCCATCAGGTGCGTAATTTCGCCGGTAAAGGAGATCATCTCGAACGACGAAAGGGGAAGCATGGCGACGGATACTTCTTGAAGCGGGAGGAAGGGATGGGTTTGTCAGAAACTCAAGGAGTTGGCGAACCCACGTATCCTTGCATTGCTCCGACGACATGTCGACGTAGTCAATTGGTGAGAGCGAAGAACCTGACGGAGATGCCGTGTCGGACGCCAGTGGTGAGCGGGACAGCGCGTCAGCGTCGGAGTGTTAACGGCCTGACCGGTATACAACACGAATGTCGTATTCTTGCAGGCGGAGCGCCCAGCGACCGAGGCGCCCCGACGGATCTTTCAGCGACGAGAGCCAACACAGAGCATGGTGGTCTGTGACAACGTCAAAGGCGCGACCATAAAGATACGGACGAAACTTAGCCAACGCCCAAATTATGGCGAGGCACTCTTTCTCCGTAACTGAGTAATTACGCTCGGCTTTCTTGAGGGTGCGACTCGCATAAGCCACAACGTATTCCTCGTAGCCTGGCTTCCGCTGAGCCAATGCAGCACCAAGGCCGACGCCGCTGGCGTCGGTATGGACCTCCGTAGGCGCATTGGGGTCAAAGTGCCGGAGTATAGGAGGCGACGTTAGCAAGCGTCTTAGCGTCGTAAAGGACGCGTCGCACTCAGGTGACCACGCAAGGAGGCCGTTAGAGGCTGTGAGAAGATTTGTAAGGGGCGCGATGATGGTAGCAATGTCGCGGACAAATCGACGGAAGTACGAACACAAGCCAATGAAGCTTCGAAGAGTCTTCATGGACGTGGGCTTCGGATACTCGGCAACTGCACGAAGTTTCGCGGGGTCCGGGAGGACGCCGTCTTTGCAGACGACGTGGCCTAGTATCGTCAGCTGACGCGCCCCAAAATGGCACTTCTTGATGTTAAGTTGAAGTCCGGCAGATGTGAGGGACTTCAGAATAGCACGTAGACGAACAAGGTGAGTGGAGAAGTCTCGAGAAAAGACTACGATGTCGTCAAGGTAACAGAGGCACGTATTCCATTTGTAGCCGCGAAGGATGTTATCCATCATCCGTTCGAATGTAGCTGGCGCGTTACACAATCCGAACGGCATCACCTTAAACTCGTACAGTCCATCGGGAGTAATGAAGGCAGTCTTCGGGCGATCAGGTTCGGCCATCGGGGCTTACCAGTAGCCCGACCGCAAATCCAAAGATGAGAAATATTCTGCTCCTTGCAGGCAATCGAGAGCGTCATCAATGCGCGGCAGCGGGTACACATCCCTCCGAGTTATCTTGTTGAGGCGGCGATAGTCAACACAGAATCTGATGGATCCATCCATTTTGCGCACGAGTACAACAGGCGATGACCAAGGGCTCTGGGACGGCTGAATGACGCCGCGTGTAAGCATGTCATCGACTTGTTCATTGATGATACGCCGTTGTTCCGCCGATACTCGGTAAGGGCGCTGACGTAAGGGAGCTTGGGAGCCGGTGTCGATGTGATGTGCAACACTCGTTGTGCGGCCTAAAGATGGCTGAGCGCAATCGAAGGACGAGCGGAACTCTTGCAGAAGAGAGATGAGTTCGCGATATGTGGGCGGTAGATCGGTGGCGATAG
>JABSTT010002856.1:0-34582 GCA_013339685.2 Hyalomma asiaticum
GGGGCCTTTTCTTAAAAAGTGTTCCACGGGGGTCGTGTACTCGATACCCCTATCCTGCGGCGGCAAGGTGTACATCGGTCAAACCGAAAGGTGTGCTAATGACCGTTGAAGGGAACACGCCCAAAAATTAATAAAACGAGATAAGTATGCGCACCTGGTTGCGCATTGTATAATGTGTGGCTGTGACGCAGGATTCTCCGAGACTAAGATTCGGGCAGAAGCAAAAGAAAAACTGCACGTGAAGTGTAGAGGCTTTCTACATTAAAAAGATAAGGACCACTGGGAAGCACCCCGTCGCTATCTCTGTTCCTAGTGAATTGCAGGTTCATAAGATCAAGACTATAAGATGGAAAGAGCAAGAAGAAAATGTATGTGTTGATTGTGGTGTTGGCTTCATATGATGTATGCGCGCATGTGCCACATATATATTCAGTCTTAGTGCGTTGACTAAATCAGTTGGAAGTGAGCGCGTACGTGGTTGATGCCTGGGTGTGTGGGTGTGTGTGTGTGGATGTGTCGTGTGGTTGCGCTCAAAATAAGTTTAGATATGTTCTACAACTAGCCCACAACAAGTTCTTTTAGGTACTCAAAGATGCAGCAATGACAGAATTGTGCACCTATTCAAGCAAAGAATGACCCGAGAACAAGCGTGAGGTGTCCGAGGCCGCACGAGCATACTGGAACTACCGCGACGAACTTGACGTTGAAGATGGCCTTCTACTAAGAAGCAACAAGCTCGTCATTCCGCCCACAAAAAGACAAGAAGTACTCCGTTTGCTCCCGCGGCACACGAGGTCAAGAAAAGATGAAGGCAAGAGCCAAAGCAGTTATACTGCATACTGGCCTGGCATGTCGGCGGATATTACAGCTCTCGCGGAGGCGTGCCAACTATGTCAAAGGTACAAGAGCAGCAATCCAGGTTACCTATGCTCAGTCTCGATATACCTACTTGCCGTGGCAAGTAGTCGGAGTCGACCTTTTCTACCACGAAGGCGATGAGTACCTTGTTATGGTAGATTTCTATTCTTCTTTGCCGTGGCAAGTAGTCGGAGTCGACCTTTTCTACCACGAAGGCGATGAGTACCTTGTTATGGTATATTTCTATTCTTTCTTTTTCGAGATTAAGCGGATGCATCGAACTACAGCAGAAGCTGTGACAAACGTGTGCATGCAAATCTTCGCCACGCACGGCATCCCATAAAGATATGCAGTGATAACGGCCCCCGTTCAATAGTGTGTGCTACCGCATTTTTTCCACGCAGCTGCACATCACCCACATGACTTCAAGTCCACATTACCCACACGGTAATGGCATGGCTGAAAGGGCCGTCCAAGGATCAAAGAAACTACTAAGGAAGTGCCGGTTTGGAACACTGGAGTTCTAAAGCGGCTTGCTAGAATGGAGGAACATGCCAAGCGATGGCCGCCTAAAATCGCCTGCCCAACGACTCATGTGTCGACAGAGCGAGGACCAAGCTGCCCGTACTAGACTGCCACCTCGAACCCCAAACCGTGCCGACCCGAAGTTGTCCGAAAGCGACTTGACGAAATGCGGGCAAGCAACGCAATCGTCTGCAACAGATCAACGCGGAAATCTACCGGATGTGCACAGTGGATCCATAGTGTCTGTTTATGATACAACAAAAAAAGCCATGGGCAACCCGCTGGTCCGTCATAGGTCCGGCAGGTACACCACGCTCTTATGTCGTTGCGACTGGAGCGGGCCAGCATCTGAGACGCACGATAGGAACACCTCCGCTCAACCGAAGGAACGGTTTCCTCGCAGCAGACCGAGAGTGCGATAGCGACCAATCATCCAGCCCCCAGCCGTACTACACCACCGAGGCAACAAGCACTTCAAGAAGCGCACCGTAGAAGCACGCGGTCAGCGCAGAGAGCCACAACGCTATCCTCTCCCAAGCGTCCCACAGAGACAGTTCGCGGATGTAGTGCAAATTGAATTCTTTTTCACTGTGCATTCTTTCGACATTTATGTGTTCTGTTTCTATTTTTTTTTCTAAGAAGGAAGATGTGACCAGGTTCAACGTCACCAGAATGCTGTGACCACGCATGCGCAAGCCTGCTCTGCCTATGTACAAATACAAGCAGCCATCACTGAATAAACCTTCTTTCATTCCTGCTGCTCGGCTGTTCAAAGTGATGGCCTCAGTGGGCGTCTTCAATTCGAGAGTGAACTCGGAACGCATGACGGCGAGGAACGATGGGCTTAGCGGGCGTTCGCGCGCCGAGTGTTGCTATGGCGACAACACGCAGCTGGACGCGCGCTTTCGCCAACACAGCGAAGAAACGCGCCGACGCGGCCGCAAGCCGCCACAGGTAGGCTAGCTGCAGCGGAGCAGAGCGCGCGCCGACTGACGCTGCGGCGGTGTGTTGGCGCTAGCGTCACTTCCGGTGGGACAGGTCACGTGCCTTTTCGGGCTCACCTTTTGCGGACGCTTTTTTGCGGACGGGAGCTGGGCGCGCACTATCGCCAACCTACCAAGAAATGCTTTCGCGTTAAAATGTTGCCATGATTGCTTTCTTTTTTTCGCTTTGGCCTTTTTCGCAAATGTCGTGTCTCGACAAGACGACTTCATCTGAATTTGCAGAGCAACCGTGATCTATTTATTTCATGGTGCGCAAAAACAGCTATATCCTCTGGATATAAAGTTAGCGCTGGATCTGTTTCGTCCCCTCGCGCCCTCGCTGTCGCGCTTTGCCTCCGTATATACACTTCCTTGTCGCGTGATATCTCTTACGTTTGGGTGACGTGGTATATTTGTAACGTGATAGTTCTTACGTCCTGTTAAGTGATTTGGGTTGCGTGCTTAGGTTCAAATTGGCTTTGCGGGGAATGCTCAGTTGCGTATTTTCTTAGGCGGTTTTGGTGGAAACATGTCGCGTGCCTAGTTGCAACGTCATGTTACGGGTTTTGAGTCACTTTACTACATACGACGTCATTTGACGTGGTCACGCTGCCTTAACTGAGGTAGCAGATCGCCGTGCTAATTCGCGGGCAGCTAGCGCTTCCGTGATATTAGCGTCTCCCCGCGGCGGTGGTTAGCGGCGTGGCGGCGTCCTACCGGTGCGTTATTTGGGCAAAAGTACAGCCGCCGCCACTACAAAGTTTGCCTGTTTGAATCAGTTATGTTTTGAATGCGCTGTACTCGAAGTATTCAACGATGGCAGTCGAGAAGCAAATGATGATCCTTTCGCTGAAGCGGACTCTGTGTTTCTGAGAACTATCTCCGGACAAACCTGTTCGGGTTTGCTTGCAAGATTTCACCGTTTGCAAACACTCCTGCCTTGTGGCAGGTTTGAGCAGGGCTCTAGCGCAGGAAATGCACTTTCTTCGGAGAAACGTGTAGCTGTACGAGGTCCTTCGCTCGTGTACAACTGTCGAGGATTCCTGTACAGTGTCGAGTTGCCGGTGGTGTATAACGGGTTATATTGTAATGGATATAGGCCGACTGCATGGGTGGCCCGATGTTCCGCTTTTAACTAACTATATATCTGAACGGTGATTGCACACGCGTGTGCTATACGATCGTCATCGTCTTTTATTACGCAAGATTTTCCCACCCGTGAAGGAGAAGAAGTGGAAAGAGAAACACGGCCCACTGAAATAATCTCGCATCAGTACGTTCTCCTGATAGTGCGTAGGGACTTATCACTCCCAGTGTATTACCGTTCTCTGCCTCTAAATTCTTGTGTGTAATCAATTCACGTCCGGCGCTATGCACTTCAGCCTTCGGACTTATCCATGTGTGCACAGTGACAACCTTTCAAATTCGGTCTTGTGACTGGGCTAAAGCTGGCAATAGTCATAGTTCGAAGGGGACGATTCATGGTGAAGTTAGACGATGGACGAAACGATCTCTCTTCCAGCGGTTTGATTGATTTGTAGGGGTTTAACGTCCCAAAAACCAGTTCTGATTATGAGAGAGCCCGTAGTGGAGGGCTCCGGAAATTTCGACCACCTGGGGTTCTTCACGTGCACTGACATCGCACAGTACACGGGCCTCAACATTTCGCCTCCACCGAAATGCAGCCGCCGCAGCCGGGATTCGATCCCGCGACCCTCGGATCTGCAGCCGAGTACCATAGCCACTAACCACCGTGGCGGGGCTCTTACCAGCGGTGCATCAAAGCAATTGGCGATTACAAATTTCATAAGTTCGTCCAAAGTGACTGCGAAGACAATCTGTGTGGAGTTTCAGATTGTCTATGCCTCATGCTATCTAGATTCTATGTAACTACATTGAAATTCCTTTCTTAACTACGAGGTCTCTATGGCGTTTCCATGCGGTGGTCCTTTATTCAAGTCCTCTCTCGCAGACTCCGCATTTCAGAAAAAAATTACAGCATATCCACGGAGTGAATGATGATGAGTGGGCGAAGCTCGGGAGGTTCATCGTAGATCGTGCCGAGTTCCGGATTAATTTAGTTAACGCGCACGCTACGAATCCTTACGGTTCCTCTATGCACAAGTGAAATCTCCCAACGGCAACTCATTGCAAGTCAAGATCCAGTGCCTATATATATATATATATATATATATATATATATTATATGGGTGGCCGGTGAACGGTTCTCAACGCGAGCAGTCGGTATTTCCAAATCAAGAAACTCGCTAGGGGACGCTGCCTGCGCCAACGTTGTCTCTCGCGGCTCAGGGCGCATTCTCCTTCTTTGCGAGCTGGTAAGCGGTCATCTAACAAAGAGCGTTTCCATAGTCGACGCGCGCCTTTTCGCTCTCTCTCTCTCTCTCACAAGACAGCAGATGGAAGAGTGAGAGAGAGGCACGCGCCGGGAGGCACGCGCCGAGGGCGAGCGCGGTGCCTCCCGGCACGCCGGTTACGCCTGACGCCTGACGCACGACAAGGTTTAGACTAAGAGGAGCTTTGCCCCTAAAAGTTCCTTAATCCCTGCTGATTTGGCTTGCATTATCCCACGTTACTGGTATGACATTCCCTCATGTATCCGAGGCAAACACGCGTTGGTCTCCATTTACACTCTGGTTTCCGGGCTTTCGAAAGCTTTTGGTGCTCGCCAGTTTCTTGGTCCTAGTTCGCCGAATCATACCTTATAGTGAAGAATATAGCGTTCCAAGCGTTCCGAGCCGTGAACAATGTAGCTTTACAATGTAGATCTCCAAGGTGAATACGTATGAACGGTAGACGCTTCAAGGCATTCATGACCTCAGCCTCGGAACAGCCTGACTACCTTTACGAAGGCGTAGCATTCCCGTACGTGCACAGTACGGGAATGCTACGCCTTCGTACGCTATGACGCTATGACTTCGAACGCAATGGGTACAGGACTAGGCGTCCGTACGTTACGTCATCATGGCCATGCGAAACTCAAATTTGTCGTCCTCAGAGCTCTAGTTCCTACCATTGTTGCGCGTTCCTGGCACTTGGAAGGCTAGGCTTGCCAGATGACTTGATGAAATTCACCGTCTGGCCTTGGGAACCTCGACACCTGTCATTCAAGTCAAGATGTAATGGTTGCGGCCCATGTACTCTACTCAGAGGGCTAGGCGGAACGAATTATCTACTCAGAGGGCTAGGCGGAACGAATTATCCTTGTTGGTGGACCTCCAGCGACAGGGGCGCAGAGCAATCGTCGTGGTGTTCAAGACATTACTGGCAAACGTGGAGGGCCTTCCTACACGCGAACCTCCACATGACGCGCGTAAACACATGTTTGAGCTAACTGTAAAGGTCCTAATCACCCCGAACATCCCAGCCTTGCGAACCTCGGGCCATCGTCTTACGGAAAAGGCCAGGGCGCAGCGGAAGAAAATGTGAGGGACTCCCGTGTCGCGAGCAGGCAGACGATGCCTGAAGTCACGTGAGTCCATGGGTCACCGTATTGATCTCAGTTCCAGCAGTGGCCCTAGTCCAGGGTTTCAAGGCACAAAAACTTTTAAAAAATGATGATGATGATGAGGAGGAGGAACTATAGGCGGACGACGTGGGTGCCCCAACTTCCTCTTTTACGGAACTACAATCTGGACGATGATTGCTTGTTCTTGTTCACCTGAGAATTTGTCGTTCATTACCATTGTGGAGGATTCGCGAGGAAGTGGGCGCTAAAGAAGAAAACTAAGACTTATGAATGTGGTAATTTACAAAGAGTAAATGAGAATTAAAGAGGTGTTGAGGATCGTGAATTAATGTCGAGAAAAAAGTCTAAGGACCCGCATAACAAGCAAATGTAATGGCATTTGAATAAATAGAACGATATTTCTCGCCTATTTAAAAACGATCAGTTGGATTAATGTATTTTTTCACTGCCAACCAACATTCGTATTATAACATGCAGAAATGGAGGCACCAAAAACGCGTTTGCTACACGATCTTCATCGTACTCTATTTCTCAACAGATATGTCCAGAGTACCAAACATATCTATCATCCCTCGACTCTCAAGATTGTCGCACGCCTTTGCGATCACATGTATTTTGTGTTATGCCGATGCCCATGAAAGAGTCTTGAATCGAATTTTTCTTTCTTTTTATTTTTGATTCTGAGAGGTATCGCAGAACCTAGTTGATTTAACCTTTCTTTCTTTTGTTCCGTCTTGTTCCTTGTGGGCGGTAGATATTTTACACGGATGCTTTAATGATAACGTTCTGTATTTGGTATTATTTCAAGTTTGTCTGCGCAGCAAAGCACGCACCATGGTGCGTCAAAATAACATGGAGTTAGGTTAATGCGTAGCATTGCAGCAGAGTATGAGACATTTTTCGCACACGTGTTTTGTTGGCCAGATAAAACAAGAAATGGGCGTAATTGACAGCTAACTGTACTAAAAGGACCAGGAAACTTTAATAAAAGATTTCCAGTTTGCTTTGAATTAGGCCATGAAATAAGAAAATATTTCGGTAAGCACTATAAGGAACCACATGCCGCCACCTCCAAAATTTTTCTGTCACGCCGGGAGCAGTTCCCGCGCCGTTTTAAATGGCTTTCATGAGTCATAAATCCAGGCAAAACAAAAATATACTACGTACATTCGTGTTCGACTTCTCGTTCAAATGGCCCTCCCCCTTCCTATTTTATTGTTATACATCACATTGAAGAACCGTTGTTTCCTTATGCATGCAGTACATAACTTCTGCAGATAGCGGTGTTCTTTGATTACCGCTCTCTTTTAATGCACACTGATACATCTGGTTGAAGTTCAGATTTACTATATTGGAATGACTATACTGCCGCGGGTATGTGCCAACGCCGACAAAGTTAAAGTTTCACGCGCTTTCGGGCTGATCGTGGCGACGAAGAGGACGTTCGGTTCTCTTTCAGACGAGCATAAAGTAAATTATTCTAAATTTCAGAAAGAATTAAGGACCTCCTTGGTTTCGCGTGAAGACTTGCAGGAAGATGCTAGGGCTGTGAGCCTTAGTGCTGTCTTAAAGCGCACGTTAAAGAACTCCACTTTTTCATTAACATCAGCAACTGGCAGATCGTTTAGCTCATGGTGGAACGATGAATGCGCGAGGGCGTATAGAAAGCGAAAAGCTGCGTGGAAAAAGCTGCTTGCCAATCAATGCCCCGCAAATTGGAGAGATTACACAGTGGTGGCGGCCGACTTTAAACGTACAATAATTAAAGCATAAGATGATTACGATATTGGCAGGTTCAATTATCTTTCTCAACCTCAAAATAAAAAGCTCTTTTTAGAATTTTACGTTCAAGAAAGATGATACCGCCGTCGCCAAACATTGATTCTGTAGTTTTTTCGCCACGCGAGTTGTCAGATATATTAGAAAATATTGCAAAAGGGCTGGAAGACAGATTTATGTCGACTATGCCGCAACACATACCTAACCCTACACGCGTTGAGAACCTAAGTGAGGTTACTTTAGAAGAACTCACAAACGTCATTCAAAGTTTGCCTTCTTCAGCGCCCGGACCGGATGGAGTAACCTCAGCAATGATAAAAGTAGTTTATGAGATATCACCCAAGCGAAATTCTAAATTTGGTAAATTGCTCTTTGAAACATGCCTGGTTGCCTGCGGAATGGAGGCTTGCTAAAGTGATGCCGCTACTTAAAAAAGAGGGGTTAGGATTTGTTCTAGACAACATAAGACCGATTTCTCTGACTTCTAACGTCGTGAACCTCATAGAAAGGGGTTTGAATATTCGAATAGCAAAATATATTGACCATAACTCAATTTTTAGTCTTTGCCAAATTGGCTTTAGGTCTGGGTGCTCGATATGGTGTGCGCACGTTGATTTAGAGAGTCGCATACAGCTGGCTCGTCAGCGAAGGCAATATTCGGCGTTAGTAACTCTGGATTAGTCTAAAGCATATGACAAAGTTGAGCATGCAAGTTTACTAAAACAGATGGAGCATTATGTATTCCCACATTACATAACAAGTTGGGTTTCAGAATTTTTGAGAAAAAGAGAATTCTATTGCTTTCATCGTGGCTGTTCATCCCGCAAATATAAGCAGACACGTGGTGTACCTCCAGGATCCGTCCTATCTCCGGTGTTGTTCAATATATTCATGAGCTGCATTCTTCTCCAGCCGGATGTGCAAGTATATGTATACGAGGATGACATTGCTTTTTTCGCGGCCGATAATGACTTACACGCACTGTATCAGACACTACAGGAGGCATATGAATTCCCTAGATATATGGCTACAGAGTATACACATGTCGCTGAATGTTGATAAAAGTGCGCTTCTTGTTTTCCCTGTTAATGGGCCCGTGAACATCTCACTGGTATATCGTCAACAGTTTATTCCACAGGTAGATTCTTTGAAATACTTGGGCATCATATATAATGGGACACTTAATTGGAAACCTCACATTGAACATGTGACGGTTAAAGCAACACGTGCAGTGGGATGGTTACGCAAACTTGGAAACTGTAGAATGGGACTGCGAAGACATACTAAGATAATGATTTACAAAATGTATGTGCGGCCCATCATGGAATTCGGGTGCGTATTATTCTCTGGAAGCGCAGCTTATAAAATTAGGCCTTTAATACTATTGGAGAGGGAAGCATTGCGTTTGTGCCTTGGCCTTCCAAAGTACGTAGCAAATACTGTTTTGTACATGGAAGCACGTTTGCCATGCTTGCGAAGTAGGTTCAAACTTCTTACGGTTCAAACATTTTTAAAGATATACAATTATCATCACCCAGTCGAAAAATCCGCCATACCGGGTCTGGTGTGTTTTACCCGTTCACACCAGAGCGGATATTCAGACACGGGTTCTGGCGTGTCTGGTTTATCCGGGAAGTTTGGCGTACGTGGCGTATCCGGCCGGTTTGGTGTAACCTGGCGTATCCGGCCGGTTTGTCGTGATCTGGTGTATATGACCCGTTTGGCGTGATTTGGTGCATAAGGCCAGTGTGGTGTGATCTGGTACAGTTACATACAATTTTACATGTATAGGCGACGCTACCATAACAGAACACCCACAACAGAGAACGGTATATATGGATGTTACTGATAACTATAGCATGATGAATGATACTTTAGCCACGATGAAATAAACTGCAGATGAAAATGTGAACTTTTTAGATGCCTTAGAAAAAATGGCAGCCTGCATGGTACAGTAGATTTCACAAAAAAAAAAGATTTATTTTGATCGTGACCGCCGCAGTTCGCTGGTCTTCTGCGACAGCCACAGTCTGATGTTTTTCTCTGACTGCTTGATCTGCTCCTCCGACAAGCGCCGGGAAGTACTGTAGTGCCTGAAAAAGACCAAAAATAAAAAAAATTCATAAGATCTTTATTATTTATTTGTTTAGATTCAATAACTTTACTGCAGGTCCTGCTCTGACTTTTAGGTAAAGCAATGTACACAAGTCAACGTTCGTTGCTTAAGAAATTTCTACCAATTAATTTTAATGATTTATGTGACCTGATCACAGCCCACGAAGTTAATTCACTTGTAGTAAATATATGTTTGAAAAGAATTTCTCATGTTCTTCTATACAGCCTACCATGCCGATGAAGGAAATAACATTCAAAAGCCAATCGACACAAGAAATTTCTACTACAGCTTGTTAAAATGCATGAATGCACTGCCTTGAGGGGCACTGACACAAAAACTTGTTTTTTTCTGTAGTATGTAGCTGGAGGCCGATTAGTCGTAACACGGTAGATCAACTGCTCCAGCATGTGCAACAAATAATTATTTACAACCTGTTCACCACCAACTATTTTCAGTTTTGGTTTGGGAACTGGTGCCAGGAGCAAATGGTGCCACCTGAAACGGAGTAAACAAACTTCACCAAGTGAGCACACAGACCTGTGCACAGCGCACAATCTCCATTGCCTGCTCATATTCTTTCGCCCTTAGCACGTGCTGCGTGTTGTCGTCGTCAGGTGGCAACGACTTTCCTGAGGCCTTGTATCGCCGGCAGTTCACAAACGCAAGCGCAGCTAAAGGGCAATGGTGGCTCGTCAATGCCAGCTGCACTGCTCTGATGTCAGCTGCTATGGTGACGTCGAGGAAGTTGGGGGTCCTCTGGGTCACCTTCAATATTTTCGATGCAGTTCGTGGAGCAGCGTGTAGTGCATAATCATGCACGTGAACTTCAATATTTATTTAAATTATCTTGCAAGCTCTATTTGTTGTTGAGATTTGGTAGATATGTGTATGTCCATAAAGATCTGTACCACAGGCTATCTAAGCAGCAATATTGGTGGCAATTCCTTTAATGCTTTATTAACTTTGGGAACGCTGATATGTGATAAAACAGCAACAGTTGGAATTTCCGAACCATGAATAAAGCAAGAACGGTTGAGGTTTCTTTCCAAAAACACTACAGACAATGAAAAAAATACAGCAGATGCCTTCAAGATTTCAATTACGTCAAATGAGCCCAGTATACAGATATAATTGCACATATAAGTACACAAGCATTTCAGCCCTTCACCTACTAGGCACGTTGTACGGCAGGAAGTTGCACTTGGAGCAGTGCTCAGCAGGGAACTATAGTTGCCGGAATGGCGACATTCACGCAGCAGAAATGCACATCGTTTCTCACTGACCTCTCAGTGCTTCAACCTTGTGTGGAGATAGGGGCTGCTGGGCGGGCTTTTGTCCCCCTTCTGCCACAAAACGGTTCGACAGGGTCCCTGTGAAGCTCCTTTGAGCAAGGACCTCTGTCGACCATATTGCAACAGCGGAGCGTTTCACGAAGTGTGAATCCTTTGGCACACCCATCAGCTGGTCATATGTGGCCCTTGCCAAGTGCACAGTCCATTGGCCAGGTGAACCTGCAGACACAACCGTAAAGTTATTTCTGTATGAAAGAACACTGTTTAAATCATTCCTATGACACCTGAAATGCTGAGTTTTAATTCAAAATGCAGTTTCACCTTTTCAAACATACACAGAGTACAAGCTCGCAAATAACATTGATAACCATACATTATTAGCCACACTGTAATTACTTGTTCCCTAAGTTTGACAATTCTCATGCTTCTGCTCTTTATTCAAAACCTAACAATGCCTGATGAGGTGTGCTTTCTGCATATTTCACTGCACTGTACACTGAAGAGGACTCGAACTGAAGGCATAATAAACATTAGTTAGTAGTCCAAATAAGCAGTCCCTCAACAACGAACTAATCTTACATTATTGTGGTTCAAAAACTGAGAGAATCAATGATTATAAAAATGGCTTGTGCAGTCAAAAGTTGTAAAATACTGCATATAAATTCATAAAGATTGCAATGTAATGCACTCAGGAATGCTAAGGTCCGGACATTTCTTAGTCTCCTTTTCGAACTGCCAAAACCCTTCGTTTAGGAAGTAAAAATTAGCTAACAGAAAGGCATACTAATGGCAGAATTATTAAGAAATATTTAGTCGGATGATTCGACTGACTGATCCCAAAACAATATCATTATGAGAGATGCCATAGCGGAGGGCACTGAAAATTTCAACCATCTTGAGGCCCTTTCACATAGCACAAGGGCCTCAACATTTTGCCTCCGTCAAAATTCAGCTTCCGCAGCCGCGCTTCGATCCCGCAAAATTTTCAAATCTGAACACACTAGTGCAGCTAATGACTAATAGGCAAGCAATGAGAAAGAAGATATGAGCTGTGCTCACTTCTTTGTGCAGGCTTTTTTCAGCCCATTAAGGTTCATCCTCACACAGCTCACAGTTGAAAATTTGATCATTTTGTTTTCACCATCAATGCACATTTTTTATCCCCACCAAAGTTGCACTGTACTGGGAGGTTCATTGTTCTTTAAGCTGCTAAAAGAACCTCCTACTTAAGTGCAGCAGTGTAGTGGCATCACTTCATGGGTGTCTTTGAACCGTGGAAATGCGCTCTCAAATTTAAGTGTGATGATACAGCACCAGATGTGTTCTTAGAACAAGATGACACCCATGGACCAGAATCTAGCAATGGTCACGGCTGAGGAAACCAAGCCACATCCTTGGCAAAAAAAAAATATTGGCTTGTGTGATAAGGAAGTTCAACCGAACCGCAGTTATGGATGAGGGGGTCGGCACCGACTGGCAGACACGATGGCGTCTAGGCTTAACTAACTAGAGCAGCAAATCATGTTCAGCTCACGCCCCACTAGTGCAGCATTCGCGATCCGGCTTCTTCACTACATCTTTCCCCCTCCCTGGCGACGGAGCCACTCCGGTGGGCTAAGGCGCCGTGAGAACTAGCGGTTCATGGTATTGCTTGAGGCGATCTATGTGCACAGTCTCGCGGCCGCGACGGCGCATGTCCGTGGTGGGTGTGACTGGTTCGACGAGGTAGTTGACGGGAGAAGTTAGCCGCAGGACCCTGTAAGGGCCGTGATACTTCGACGCAAACTTCGGGGTGAGACCTGGCGTAGAAGTGGAGGGCACCCACAGCCAAACGAGAGCACCAGGCGGGAACTGCCGGTCTGGCAGGCCATTGTCGCGGCGAAACTTCTGCAATGCTTGTTGTTGGGTGGTGTGGGAGCGAGCTAGTTGGCGACATTCTTCTGCATATCGGGCGGCTTCGGAAACCGGGGTCGCCTCGGATGAGTCAGGATGGTAAGGCAGGATAGTGTCGATCGGCGATGACGGTTCTCGGCCATAAAGCAAGAAGAAAGGGGAAAAGCCGGTAGTCGTTTGAGGCGCCGTATTGTAGGCGTACGTTACATATGGGAGAATGACGTCCCAGTCGATGTGGTTGGAGGCGACATACGTCGAAATCATGTCGCCAAGAGTTCTGTTAAAGCGCTCGGTCAGCCCGTTTGTTTGCGGGTGATAGGCGGTGGTGCAGCGGTGAATAATACGACATTCGGCAAGCAGCTTTTCGATAACATCGGCGAGAAAGACGCGGCCTCGGTCGCTCAGGAGTTCGCGCGGAGCGCCGTGGCGAAGAACGAAGCGGCGGAGAAGGAAAGAAGCAACGTCACGAGAGGTCGCGGATGGGAGGGCAGCAGTTTCCGCGTACCTCGTAAGGTGGTCGATAGCCACAATAACCCATCGATTGCCGGCAGCAGTGTATGGCAGGGGTCCGTATAGGTCTATGCCAATCCGGTCAAATGGTCGTGATGGGCACGGAAAAGGCTGCATTGGCGCAGAAGGGCGGCAAGGACCAGGCTTGCGGCGCTGGCACTCTGTGCAGGATCGAATGTACTTTTGCACAAAGGTGTACATGCCGCGCCAATAAAATCTGAGGCGCAGTCTGGCGTAAGTTTTGAAGAGGCCAGCGTGTGCGCACTGAGGATCAGAATGGAAAGCGGCGCATATAGTTGCGCGGAGCTGTCTCGGTATGACGAGAAGCCATTTGCGTCCATCTGGTTCGTAATTGCGGCGATAAAGGATTCCATCCCTGATGGCGAAATGGGAAGCTTGTCTGCGTAGAGCTCGAGATGGAGGGCTTGCTGAAGGATCAGACAGGTAGCGTATCAATGATTCAGTCCAAGGATCCTTGCGCTGCTCCAAAGACATGTCGATGGAAGTAGATAGCGAAAATGAGCTGTCGATGGCGGAGAGGCTGGCAACGACGCTGTCGACTGGCGACCGAGAAAGAGCGTCGGCATCGCTGTGCTTCTTTCCTGATCGGTAGACGACACGGATGTCGTACTCTTGCAGGCGCAGAGCCCATCGGGCGAGGCGACCAGACGGATCTTTGAGGGTCGACAACCAGCAAAGAGCGTGGTGATCAGTAACGACATCGAAAGGCCGGCCATGCAGGTATGGCCGAAATTTTGTAATGGCCCAAATGATCGCAAGACATTCTTTTTCGGTGACTGAATAATTCGCTTCAGCCTTCGTGAGAGTACGGCTTGCGTAGGCAACAACATATTCTTGGTAACCGGGCTTTCGCTGCGCGAGGACAGCACCGAGACCGACACCGCTGGCATCCGTGTGGAGTTCCGTGTCAGCAGTAGGGTCAAAATGGCGCAGTATCGGAGGCGATGTGAGAAGTTTACGTAGGGTTACAAAGGCACGATCGCAAGCCGGCGACCACGCAGAAAGGTTGGCGTCTCCGCGAAGGAGGTCTGAGTGGTGCCATAATCGAAGCAAAATTGCGAACGAAGCGGCGAAAGTACGAGCAAAGGCCAATAAAACTACGCAACTCTTTTAGATTCTTTGGCCTTGGGAATTCTTGGACAGCCCGCAGCTTTGCAACATCGGGGAGAATGCCGTCTTTCGACACGACGTGCCCGAGAATAGTCAGCTTTCGTGCCCCAAAGTGACATTCCTTTAAGTTGAGTTGTAGGCCAGCGGTGGTGAGGCAGCGTAACGCCTGCTCCAGGCGATGAAGATGAGTCGGAAAATTAGGTGCAAATACAACTACGTCATCCAAGTAGCACAAACACGTGTTCCATTTGAGGCCTCGCAAAATGGCGTCCATCATGCGCTCGAACGTGGCGGGCGCGTTGCAAAGGCCAAAAGGCATCACATTGAATTCGTATAGGCCATCTGGTGTAATAAAGGCAGCTTTAGGTTTGTCATCTGAGGCCATAGGCACCTGCCAATAACCGGATCGTAAATCAAGTGATGAGAAGAACTCGGCACCTTGCAAACAGTGAAGGGCGTCGTCGATTCGCGGCAATGGGTAGACGTCTTTTCTGGTTATCTTGTTTAAGCGGCGGTAATCCACACAAAAGCGAATCGATCCGTCTTTCTTTTTAACTAGAACAACTGGCGATGCCCATGGACTTTCGGATGGCTGTACTACACCGCGCTTTAGCATGTCACCCACTTGTTCATCAATGACGCGGCGTTCCGTCGATGATACGCGGTACGGCCGCTGCCGCAACGGTGGGTGGGCACCTGTGTTGATGCGGTGACACACAGTCGAAGTTCGGCCAAGAGTACTGCTCTGGGTATCGAAAGCATGACGAAATTTGGTAAGTAGGCCAAGGAGTTCGTCGCGTTGCGTGGGGGTTAAGCCGTCGTCAACGACATTGCTGAAAATCTCTTGAGGCAATGGCGCACTTGAGGAACAATAGGAGAGGATGTTCATCTCCGCCGATCCATCTGGGACGTCTAACGTAGAAACAGGTTCGTAAGGCTCCACAGTGCCAACCGACTCACCGCGAAGCAATGTAATCGGGAACGGGAATCGGTTGCAGAAAAGAAGGTTAGCCGCAGAGTCTTCAAGGGCAAGCAGAGCGCTTGGAAGCGGTACAAGGTGGCGATCGGTGAAAGCAGTGGAAGGGGTGAAGAGTACGTTGGCGTCGGAGGCAGCGGGACAGCATACAGGTGCCATGACATACGTGTGCGGAGGGACTTGGATGTCGTCTGCAATAACCAACTTGGCGCGAGAGGACGGAACGTCGTCAGAGATGGCACCGCCAAGAGAAGAGAAAGCTACTTCTGCTCGGAAACAATCAATGACGGCCTGGTGACGAGAGAGGAAATCCCATCCTAAAATGATGTCATGCGAGCAGTGGGGCAATACGACGAACTCAACTGTGTAGAGCTTCCCTTGAATTACAACTCTCGCGGTACAGGCAGCCACCGGCTGGACGTGTTCTGCTGTGGCTGTGCAAAGTAATGGACCAAAGAAGGGCGTTGTCACCTTGTGAAGTGAACGGCATAGTTTTTCGGCGATTACAGAAATAGCAGCACCAGTGTCAATGAGCGCAAACACAGAAACACCTTTGACGACGATATCTATAACATTTGGAGGCGAGCGTAGAAGGCTTGGGCATTTCGACGGTGACGCAGTTCTTGCCTCGGGAACTGCGTAACTTAGTTTTCCGGTTCGGTAGAGGATGGACGCCGACGCATCGGGGAGAGCGAGCGACGGCGGGGGGAAGGAGATCGGCGGCCAGGTGGTGGTCGAAAACTTGGCTGGGGTGGTTCTGTGTCACGGTCGGGAGCGTAAGACAGCGGGTGATCGTAAACAGGTGTGCGTGCGTCGTACTGTGGACGTAGTGGACGACGGCGGCAGAAGCGGGCGACGTGTCCGGGTATTCCACACGAATAGCATATGGGCTTATTGTCTGCTGTGCGCCACGGGTTCACGACTCGATAGACTGGGGATCGTGGCGGCACTGGGGCAAAGACAGGGGTAGCCACGGGAGCTGGAGCCCGGTTCATCTGTGGTCGTGGTCGAGATAATGCGTCGGAGTACGTCAACGGAGCGGCGACTTCAGGAGACCGCTCTTGCGGGAGAACCTCGGCCACTTGCTCCTGTATAACATGCCGAATGGTCGGGCTGAGGCACGAAGTTGACTGCGGCGGGGTGGAGATGAGCGAGAGCTGGCGGGCAACCTCTTCCCGCACGAAAGCCTTGATCTGCGAGAGAAAGGCGGGATCTTCAAAACTCGGTACCAAGGCTGACAACGACTGCTGATGTGGTACAGGGCGGCGGGTCACAAGGCGTTGTCGGCGAAGCTCGTCGTAGCTTTGACATAGATTGATGACCTGGGTGACAGTTGAGGGGCTCTTGGAAATCAGCATTTGGAAAGCATCCTCATCAATACCCTTGAGTATGTGCCTGATTTTATCTCCCTCGGTCATTGCTGGACCGACACGCTTACAGAAATCGATCACATCTTCCAGGTAGCTGGTAAAATTCTCACCGGGCTGCTGAGATCGTCCCATTTATTGTGGACACTCACGCGTTCGTAGGTGGAGAGCCAGTCATCAACGTCGTGGTCGTCGGTGCCACTGAATATCGGAGGGTCCCGCTGACGGGTCGCTCCATGGCAGGCGCTAGTCTGGGGAGAACCTGGTGTTGAGCTCGAATCGGTGCCGGTAGCCATGGTGGGACGGAGAGTCCGGCTGCGCAGTTCCAGGATGATAGGAAACCCAGCACCTCCACCAATTGTGATAAGGAAGTTCAACCGAACCGCAGTTATGGATGACGGGGTCGGCACCGACTGGCAGACACGATGGCGTCTAGGCTTAACTAACTAGAGCAGCAAATCATGTTCAGCTCACGCCCCACTAGTGCAGCATTCGCGATCCGGCTTCTTCACTACACTAGATTCGAGTAAATGCGATACCAAATGGACATCGATCAAGCTTCTGCATAGGTTTTAAAGGACTGTCTACTGTCCTTCATTGACTGTTGTTTTTTACCGCAATAGAAAGCGCACCATTCAAACTGCACAAGCACTTGCAGTGGTTTCAGGAGAAATTTTAAAGTACAATTTTCGTATCATCATAGTCACCCCTTCTATAAGTGTAGGAATGCCGGCAACACTGGTTACTGAGTTCTTGCCATAATTTAAAAATGAATCTTTCTCTCCATCTTGAAAACTACCAGATGTGTGTCAAACAGAAATGCAAAAATAAAGTTTTGCTTTTAAGCAGGATAATTGAATTTGCATAGGTATTTTTTGTTGGAGAGCGACATTCCTTGCCGAGGATGGTGCCCACCAGCAATTTTTTCCCGATTTTCAGGGCCAACTAGAAAATATTGCTCATTTTCTATGGGGTACAAGCATCCTCATTTCCGTCAATGTAAGGAACAGTCTTCTCATTTTCACCACAACTGAGAAAAATTTTCCGTGCGTTAGAAAGCCCCTTTAAGCTAACTGAAATTGAGCACTGCATCACTTACAACCACTGCGAATGGAGACTGCAGGACAACACATTCTAGCTTTAGTTGAGTAAGATCGTGTCACGCACTATGAGTCATGATGTCCCTTTCAATAGTAGAATAAGTCATGCACTAGAGGCACATAAATGGCCAAGTGGACGGGGGAACGACTGCCTTTGTAGCTCAATTGGTAGAGTATCGGACACGTTATCCAAAGGTCGTATGTTCAGTCCCTACCGAAGGCAGGTGTGCTTTTTTTGTCCACTTTAATTCCTTTCCATTCATTCCTTCAATACTATGGTACGATTAAAACCTACAATTTCCCCTATGATTTCCTAGGTTTCATTGTCAGCTGGCTTCATTAGCATGCTCGAAAAGTAAGTTTACTTTTGGAAAGCTAAAGCACACCCTTCGGTGAAAGCTGGCCACAAATTTTGCAATTTTTAGAGAAATGTGGCTGGGTTTCTGTTACAGCATAATGAGTGCAGCGTTGTTTTTTGAACACACATTTCTACCAGTGCTTCATAAATAAATGTTTTCACTTTAAAATTGTCGCTCTTACAACATCATTTCTTATCTTACCCGTCCATCCTCTGTGAATGAACACTGCGGCATGGCAGTGCAGCATCCAGAAGGCACGGGCAGTGCAACTGCCGCTACAATGGATGACGGGTCCGAGGCCGCAGCGTCACCTGGCGTAATGGCCACTTCTGCAGGATGGAGTGTGCCAGAAGGCTCCGCAGCTGGTGTAGCTGCACAGTGTGTGCTCAGTGATGAACCTGTTCATGGAGCCCAGTCAACAAGCGCTTAATTGTTAGAATTGATGATCAGCTTCTTTACTACACTACGAGATCTATCATATACCTGCAAGGTTATAAAATATTTTGGAACATCAGCATTTGTGCAACAGCAATAAAGGTGCCAATTTCCATCAGTGAATTGCACCTATGCTGAAATTCCTTTGTTTCTTCTGATGCCATGCACATATTTGACACTGCCATTAGTGCTCAGTTCGCCAGAACATTCATGCAATAGTTTCATGGAAAGTGTTCCATTAGTTATGACTAAAACCTATCCATCTTTGGTCCTCCACACTGAATCAGTTCAGGCTGCCATTCGAAATAAATGACATCTCAGTTCCATAGGGTGGTGCTCGCTACCTGTACAGCATGTAAACACACACGAGGACACAGTGCTTATAAACTTCACGCACCTGCGACATCTGGCGACAAAACTGCAATATCCACATCAGCAGCCAACGGTAGGGGGCTTGGGCAGGCGGGGCTCCACTCACTGACCACCTCTTCAGAAGGGAAGCCAGTGGCCTGCGTGGCTGTAGAAAGATGACAGCTCAGCACAAACCAGATTTTTTTTCTGGAATCATAAAATCAGCCAATGCTATTATGGCCTCAAGCAACAAAAAGTGTTGCAGGGCCCCTTTAAGGTAACTGCTTTTTATCACAACGGAAAGCGTAATGGTCAAGAGTGTCTACTTGGTGGAATGGCAAAATGAATGACACTGTGAAACATTAACTACTATCTGCAGCGCAAAAAAGGACAAGGACGACGACAAGAACCACACGGGACAAGCGCTACAATGTCAGCGCTTGTCCCGTGTGGTTCTTGTCGTCGTCCTTGTCCTTTTTTGCGCTGCAGGTTGTAGTTAATGATGTACCAACACGCCCAATTAGCCACATGAGACTGTGAAACATATTTTACAATTTTTTTTACAATAGAGTCGTATACACAACGTGCTGCGCTGAGGTAGACAGCTAGCCATCAAATGTGTTTGTGCCGTGTTCTGCCAAGACGCAGCACATGTATGCAACGCCTCAGAGACACCTCGTACATGCACCATGGATAAACGCAAGTTTTCAGCCGCCGCGAAGGCCGATCTGCTTCTTGGTGTGTGCTCGTTTTACTATGCAGTAAACAAAGACTGAAGCTACAATGTTTTTTTTTATATACCGACTGTAATGGCTACCACCAAGCAATCTATGTTCTGCATTTGTTTGTTTGCAATGAGAAAACCAGGTGAAAGACCTATTTATAAGGTCATCCTATGTTGGTACCTTTGTTACATAGGCACTTTGAAATGTCGGCCAAAGTTCACACTGGAGCTGGGGCAGTTTAACAGAAGGTGACCCAGTCTGTGCAAGCACACAAAGAGATTTTGGTTTTAGAGTTTACTGTAGTTCGTGGTATCCACCAATAGGGTAATGTCACTTCAGTAAAGCAAGGTTTAAAATGCATGTATCTGTTTGGGAGGTCATTACTATTTGATTTGCCGACACCATTTTCGTTAAAACAAGGTTTATGTTCCTGTGAAAACAGCGCTAAAAGATGGGACGAAGATAGGACACAAACCACAGCACTGACTAACAACAGAATGTGCTTTATTCTTCCAGTCCACGTATTTATACTCCACCACACTCTCTAGGAAACAGAATAGAAAGAAAAGTAAAGAAATGAACAACCTGCGCAAATGCAAACAAATGCTTAATCCGACGAAAATTTCATCTCCTTTGGCTGGAGGGCAATCGAGGGGAGGCTGACCCATGCCTCACCACTGTTGTAGATATGATACGCTTCAGAAATCAGATGCGCGCGTTCATCATGGTATTTTGACGAAAATATTGTGTCATAAAAAGATGGCTGGCAGCCACATTTATTACAGTGAAGAGACAGTTGACTATCTCTAGCTTGTTTAAGGACCTTATCTGCGTGCTCGTGCATGCGGTCATTGGCGGCAAAGAGTAGCAGCCATACCTTATGTGCACAAGGTGGCACATAATCTTAAGAATTATGTCAGCTGGGCAGGCGTTAGGTTGGTGTTTTCCGGCAAAAATAAGCTTAGTGTCCTGTGTCAGCAAGTGAATCAGGAGAAAAAGACAGGAAGTTGTAGCAAGAAGCATCAGTAAGAGTATGTTGATTGCCATGATGACATTGTTTATTAGATTCCTTTTTCCTGTGGTCGTTTTTACGTTGGACAAATGGGGCGTTGCGCCAATGAATGCATGCACGAGCATGCGAATAAGGTCCTTGAACAAGCTAGAGATAGTCAACTGTCTCTTCTCTAATAAATGTGGCTGCCAGCCAGCTTTTGATGACACAATATTTTTGTCAAAATACCATGATGAACGCACGCGTCTGATTTCCGAAGCGTATCATATCTACAACAGTGACGAGGCACGCGTCAGCCTCTCGTTGATTGCCGTCCTGCCGAAGGAGATAAAATTTTCGTCGGATTAAGCATTTGTTTGCATTTGTGCAGGTTGTTCATTTCTTTACTTTTCTTTCTATTCTGTTTCCTAGAGATTGCGGTGGAGTATAAATATGTGGACTGGAAGAATAAAGCACATTCTGCTGTTAGTCAGTGCTGTGGTTTGTGTGCTTTCTTCGTCCCGTCTTTTAGCGCTGTTTTCACAGGAAGTTATATACCAACCAGCCCAAGTGCGTAACCTTTTGCAGGTTTAAGTGCCTGCCTGCTGCATGTCATAAAGGCTTCAGGGAAAACAGGCAATTATGTCATCCGTCTTCATGAGTACATTCTTGCTGTGCTGCTACATAATTAACTTTTTCAAGTTAAGCACATTTCCATTGAGCATGCTTGCGCTGCTACACGTGTGTGGCCTGAGCAGTTTGTTTCATGTACTGTCAACTTAGCGCACTAAAGGTGTGCGAATCTGTTACATGTATAGTGCACTAACAATGCACGAACCTATTAATCTTAGTGCACAAATCTATTACAGTAACTGCATCTGTATGACAGGATTTAGACAAGAAGCGTTCACGCAGCTGCACAACTTGCTTCTATGCTCCACAATGAACTGCGCGTCACACATGAGCCACTCCTCTCCTAAATGCTGTCACTGCCAAGCAATTTCCAACTAAAAAGCTCACGCATCACAATGCATTTCAAACATTTAGTAGGTGCAACTGGATGCGAAACCAAAAGCAACCACCGCACAATGTTAGTGGAACATGTAGAAGTGATGCCATTCCGATTATATTGAGCTAGATGTTTACACTCAGAAACTTCTGTTTGACATATAACGTGTCACAAATATAAAAATTTGCTCATGCTTACAAAACCAACAAAACATGTCTTAGCAAAACGTTTACTTGGGCAAAGCATATAACTGAAAAGAAAAAATTGGGCGACTCTTAAGGCCAAACCTCATACGCGCGAAAATGCACGCGACAGCGATAGGCGACGCGACGCGGTCCACCGTCGCGCGAGCTGTCGCTTGCTTGACGAAACCCCATTCACGCGACGGCATCGGCATCGAGACGGCTTCGGCGAGCGATCTTCAGTGTTGCTGGCATGAGGTCGCCTACTCGACACCAAAACTAGTGCGTTACGGCGATATATAATATAAAGTGATACGTTTTGTTGTACAAAGGTACATAAAATGTTTTGATTGTCTTGTAGTCTTGTTTTCTTTAGTGGGCCTGCTGAACGATATGTTATTTTATTTGTTGGTTGTGTACACGTGACTCGGGCGCGCATAGCCTCCTCGACACATCGACGAAAAGCGCGCGAGTTGTGTTGTTTGCGTGCTGTTGGCGACGTTGCGTGCCGCCAAGCCGCTTCACATATCCCGAGGGACTTGGTAGTTTTTGTCCCGCAGGTCCCACAAAGCGCGCTCCTGTTCGACGGCGTCAATGAGGCGTTCATTTTACGCATTGCGCTCGTCTCCGTTGGCCATGGTGGTTCGTGCATGTATGCGGTGTGTGCAGTCCGCGACAGTGAGCACGTCGAGCACGTGGTGGCAACCGGCAGTGCGTCACTGATGCACATCCTGTTCCGTCTTTTTGCTATTGGCTACTTTGGCGTAGAACTTCCGGGCGACGGGCGACGAATTTTAGATTTCCAAAACTGGGAGTTCGCGCGATCTTGAACACGCGATACGTCGCGCGAACAGCCAGTTTCGTCGCTCGTCGCGTCTCCCGTCGCTTTCGCGTGCATTTTCGCGCGTATGAGGTTTGGGACTTAAGCTTCGCCTTTAAGAGTTGAACGCGATAGCGAAATCCGGCCCCTAGTGTGCACTTCAACCACTCAGTGCATACTTATTAATGTGTGTTGTTACACACACACACACACACACACACACACATGCGCACAGACACAGACACCACGCACACGCGCGCGACATATCTATAGTAATGGTAGAGGTTTTCGATCTATTTAATAGCACTTTTATATCAACTTCATGAAAATATTGTACAGTGATGTAGTCACATGGTCCTGTATTATGAACTGCGCGTGGGCGTGACACTTTCATTCGTAAATGGTCACATTCTGTCGTCCTACTTGCGTTATCCTTCTGGAGACATCTTCCGGCCAACCGCAACAAGCATCGCCTTGTGGTCGGTGAAATGGCAAACAGCACATTATCTAATATTTGCTGTTTGCTTGATATGATATTGTCGCGTAGTATTGTGACTAGAAGAGCCAGACGTAGAGAGCGCCTTGGGGCAGCCACTTTATTGGAGACCTTGACCTAATTCGGCGGTGGTTGCGACGACAGGCGCAGCTGTCTTGCGGCGGGTCACAAGAGAAAGAGCACCACGGCTCGGCGACGTACGCCGTTTTCTACCCCGCAGAGTTCGAGGTGGACTTAAGAACGCGTCGACGCTAAGGATGAAAGTCGAACGCCACAGCATCATGGACGCGCGTTCATACGAGACGCCTGCGTCTACATGCGTAGACGCAAGCCGAAGATAGAAATGCTAAGAGCGCGCGTCTGTCGCTTTGGATGAAAAGATGCCATGTGTCAATATGTTCCCTGTCGTAGAACGGCGGAACCATATAGGCTCTGCTGTAGTCGCCTGGCCTCCGAGATGGCGGGTGCGCCCGCCGTCTCGGAGGCCGTGGTAGTCGAGACATATTTTTCACAACGTCTAGCAGATGGCAGCACATTATCTAATGTTTGCTGTTTGCTTGATATACTCAATAAAGTTTAATCCTACCACAAATCGCCGAATTGGCTCATTTTCGTCGTAACACCTGCCGAACAAAATGCGTTAAGGAGTTTCCCTACCTGACATTTATGTAATTTTCCTAGGAAGTTCCAAGTAATATAGAGTATCGCGTTACTTATGCGAGGTTGTATCTTCCTATAGGTTTCTCATAAGTAAATTCTCTATTGAATACTTAAGCAATGTCCCCAGGAAAAGACTGTTAAAAGATCTCATAGACGTAGTGCTTCCCCTCCAGATATATAGATCTATTTATCGGGAGGGACCAGGAAGTAACGTCCTTAAACGTGTCAAGAAAATGTTAGTTTCTCGCAGGGTAAAAACGTTGTTTTTTGAACTTCACACTGGCACCTTACCAGTTAAAACATGGCTCCAACAACGAGGTATGTTTGTGCCTTGGGGAGTGACTTGTCTTTTATGTCGCAAACCGGAAACTATTGAGGACGTCTTTATTGACTGTTGGGATGCAGTCTTTTACTGGGATGTACTGCAAAGAACACTAAAGAAGGATCTTCCAATAGATCCCTACGGTATAAGATTCTTGCCTGCCCAAGGAAATAGTGTCCCCTATGACCTGCTTATGCTTTTAGGACTTTATAGCATATGGAGGTCACGCATGGATGTAAGGAACGCTGATCCTCATACACGATCTGTCAATGCTCATTTTGTTGAACACATCACGAAACTCGGTGAAGTGCTAAAGTACCTTGAAGCTGATGAGGAACTTCTTTGTATAATAGATAACTTAAAATATATGAAAGTTCACAAGCATATACAACCAGCCTCACAGACTCTGGCGGGTTGTGAGTGTTATTTTTGTGTTTGTACTTTTTTGTATTTGTACTGCAATAAAGAAAAAAAAACGTCGTGGCTTTGTGGTAAGACACCTGCTTGCCACGCAAACGGCTTGGGTTCGATTCTCATTGGGACAGAAGACTTCTATTGTTTACTTTATTTGCATCGTTCTCGATCTTTCGGTCACGATTTTTCGCTCACGGAGAAACACCGACACCGACGGCGGTATTTCTGCGAAACGAGCTCTCTAACGCTATCGCGTTAAAAAAGTACAAGTGTAGGAAAGAAGTGTGCATGAATGCACAGGACTAGTGCTTCCAACTGAAGTATATTAAAAAAAGAACACACACGAGTGTCAGCTGTTATACTCTTTGCAAAACAGACCACTTTACCAGGCCGATGAGCTACCAGTTTCCTTCACATAGCCACATTACAATGATACACCATGTCTGAATCAGGCATGCTGGCAAAAGCGGGCAATAAATGACGACGGAGAAGGTAGCGTAGAACATGTTTGTTTAGAAAATTTCTAGAGGCAGCAATACACAAGATCAACGTGTGCCAAGCCCTCCAAAAGGAAAAAAAGAAAGCAAAGTTTATGCTGCAATGACTATAGGTTAGCTTGAAGTAAAAATATCACAAGCAAAAGAACAACACTTTAAAGAGCCAGATGCTTTGTCAGTTAAATGGACAGCACAGAAGGAATTGTACAATAGCAAGCAAATAAATAAGCAAAATAGCAATCCTGTAAACAGTAATATGCACCATATATATTTCGCAGGAAGAACATGCATACTTTCAACAATGGCGCACTAGTTCCAAGCACTAAGGCAGCCGTGCTAATACATTTATCATCGAACCTTGCTACACAATGGCCGGAACAACTGCCTGCTCTATGGTATTAGTATGCACATTTAAAAGTGTGTGTGTACATTGCATATACAAAAAAAGCAGTTTGGTTTGACAGCACGTACCTGTTCGGGAGAGGCTGTTGAGTAGCTGCTCCTGCAGTCTCATATTCAAGCCCCGCAGCTGCCCATTTTCAGCTTGCAGCTGGCTGTTCTCAGCTTGCAGCTTTCTGATTTCCGAATGAAGTTGCCTGCAGTCGCTGCATGGCTGCAGTTCCTCATGTGCTGCTCTCTTTCCAGCCAGCCGAAGTTTCTTTGTGCTGATGGATCTCTGACATTAGAATTAAGTGCTTAAATGTTAGCATCCTGAAAATCCTCTGAATCAGCCAAATGTGGTCTCAACATTTTGACAGAGACGCTTGCTCAGGCTACCTTAAAGACGAATGCATACACGGGGTGTATGCATTGAAACTTAGCCACATCGTAGTCCTAAGGCTCGTATCAACATGTCTGTAGCTGCTCACCAGCAGACAGTGCACCATGCCTGGTGTTGATATTCAAAGGTCTCTTGTTTTTTCACGAGTTGTTCTTTACTGGAAGATAACTGTTTGATGTTTTTTGAGATGTGTCATGCAAATGTGCGATTGTGAACACATCAGTGTAATTGTGAGCAGAGCCTAAACTATGTCAATATACACTTGAAGCTCGTTAAAATGCAACACAATATAACAAAGTAAATCAAATTCACCTTAAAATCTCCATAAATATATAGGCACCGGAAATCTCGTTTTAAAGAAGTGAAATTCACCCTTCAGTGGATACAATGAACTGAAATCATCCCTGAAGCCAAAAAGGCTCGCATGTTCACGTCGACAACTTCTCTTTCTGCAGTGTTCAGTGGCTGTACAATGCAGTAATTCAAAACTCCAGAATACAAATGAAACAGCCATGACGTGAAACAGCCTGTGTGAAAGCAGCAGAATATACTGACTACTATTCACACAGCTGCATTCCTCTGTGATACAGCGAGCCCCACCCTCCAACTCCGGCCTCTTTATTGTCTCACTGCTGCATGCTGGTGCAGAACAATGCAACCACACATGGTCGAGGCATGGCCTCCATGATGGCAGCAATCTCGGAGGTCATGCTTAACTGCGCAGCGAGATGGCCTGCAGTAGCCATATGAAGGAAAATTGTAACGGTATTTTCAGTTAGTTACTGTGTAAAATGTAACAGTGTTACAAATTCCTCTAAATTAAACTAACTAGTTAGTTATGAGTTACGGGAAAAATAACTAGTTACTGGTAATGCGTTACTACTAACTAGTTACTGCCCAAGACTGCTTACGACTGCATGAATTATTTTTCTGCAAAAAAGAAGCATACTTTTTCTTAGATTTCTGAGGAAGAATAAGGAAAAGCAGTGTAGATTGAGGCTAGCAGACGAGAACAAGCTCTCTGTTATGCAGAGCTCAAGCTATAGCTTTCCTGTCTGCACGTGAAACCATCTCTTGTATCGGCGCCACAATGGCACTTCTGATTGTGAGTGTTCCCTGTGTAGATCACAACTGACAAATCACTAGTTCGTTATCAGATCAAGATCACAAAGCACTACATCATTATTATCGCCAGCTTCTGGATGAGAACTCCAGCAGCAATTGCAGCTTCCGGTTCCCAGCTGTCATTTATCTGTGTTCTATGCACGTTTTAGTGCGATGTGATCTGTCGTTTATGTGTTCGCCAGGAAGTACAGCCAACAGCATGCTTCAAGGTGCTTGCAACGTTGCATAAAAGTTAAGAGGTCATCACCGCAACCCAGTGACGCAACCAGCCAAAGTGGCACAACTTCATCCTACACAAAAGGAAGTGTCTTGAGGGCTTCAAGTGAAGTGCTATAAATATCGGCGTTCACTGACTTCACACTGCGTTAGTTCCCAGTCGTGTACTGCTAGACGTTACAGCTCCTAGCAATTATGATCACGGAAATAAAGCGTCTTGACTACGGCATGTGATCAGTATACAAGCCTGCATAATTGCGTTCATCATGCCAACAGAGTTAAAAGTGGTTGTGTCTTATATATCATTTCTTCCTGCAAAAGTAACATAACAGGGGGTGCGTCTCATACGAAGGTGCGACTTATACACCGGAAAATACAGTACATAAATCACGTTCAGAAAAAATACAGAAAACTCTCATTACCTCTTCTTTTTGCAAATTTTCTTGGTTCCTCTTTCCGCTTTTCCCCGAACGCTGCCGCCGTGCAGCTATATAGTCGTCCATCTCTTCTTTGGAGTCTGAATAACAGTGACAGAGTAAAGCACGATATCATTAATCAGCGAGAGAGTAAATCATTACCGCACTTCTCTTCTGAACTCTACAACAGGTCGCCATTTTCAGAGCTGATGCCACGCTGCCGTGCCATCGCCTATGCAGCACGCATCCACCCATTCAGGTTTAGTGGCGGCCACAGCGGCTGCGTGAAATAGGACACCACGCCGGCAGGACAGAGCACCCAGCCACCGAGTGCAACGAGGCTGCGTTGCCCAGAATAATAGTTGTGCACCATCCGTGCACGTGCACGGTCAACGCCGGACTACTGCTCCTAACGCTAACATGACAGCTTAACAGCTGTTATGGCCCCGAGTAATGTCGCTTCTGACATGCAACCAGATGAGACAGTTCTGAAAATCGGATGCCGGACAGTTCCACCGCCCAACGTTACAGGCTTCACTCATTGCTTCTATCCCCTACACGCGACATATTTAGTTTTCTCATTTCCACATCTCAAGATATCCTGGAGGGAACTGTAATAGGTATTTATCAAAAATGTACAGAATATGCGATCAGTGTAAAAGCGTTTCACCTTACCTGTCATATGCAGGTGTTCGGCGTCGTAATACCATCCTTTGGTAGTCTCATCCCCTTCCCAGTACACGGAGTAGGTTCGTCCAGGCTCAAAATCATCGACGTTTTTCGGCCGGAATTCGGACACATTCCGCGACACGGTCACTTTTTTTTACATTGTCGAAGAGGTACTTCACGTAAACGTAAAACTGCATTGCGGCAACACCGAACTCGCACCGATACCTTTGTAGACGGGAAGTTACGACCAGGACTACGGGTGCACGACAAATCAACACAGGCGACACAGGCCACAAAAACACCAGGGTGGCCTACTCATTACGGTAGGATGCAACTTTTAAAAAACAGGAGTTGGCAACAAGGACACACGGACCGCGCGGGTCGGTGTTACTCTGCCAGCCAATCATACAGGCAAGCAAAGTGCTCGTCATGCTACCTTTTCAAAATGGCGCCATGTTTATGTTTGTGGTACCTGCAAAGCGTCTGTTCCTCTTAAGTCTTTTCATCGGTAGAAGCCACCAGACTTGCAAGAAGATGGGTAAAACTGTGTGGATCCTGAGCGTTTCAATCTTTAAAAGGTCGCAGTGCAGTTCATTTCACTTCCGAGCGCTTACTGCTCAAGAAACTTCACCGAACTTAGTTGAAAAACTCAGGTGGGGGCTCTTGTAGCGCGCGCCTGGTTTTTGCATTTCAAGCGTTTCATTTCAGCTCAATAAGGAATCGGTATTTTCATGTTCCACTCTAATAAACGAATAAATACATGTAAATTTATGCATAAATCTTTTATTTTTGCCATTAGCGCTTTATTTTGGCTACGCGGAAAGTTATAAGTAGGAACTATTTGCAACCTCGCGGAGGAACAGCGGCAGTAAAGCTATGCACTCACGAACCTCAAACCTCAATTGCAAGCTAATATAATAAATTTGCATATTGTCCATTAATAAATGGACAATATACAAACGACGTCGTGTAAGGCACTTTTGTAGTTGAGGAAAGGCAACAGAAAGGCGCTGTTATGTGTGCGGGAAAGGGCATTACGGCTGCGAATTCTGCAACGTAATTAAGCTGCGCTTGTAAACTTCTATGCAACACGGACACGGTTCTTCGTATGCATCTGTGGAATCGGTGCTTTAATCCGATGTGTTATTTTCCTAAATATGAGCTGGTCTTTTGCTTACTTAAGCCGATAAAAATAATATTAAGGGTACAGTGATAACTTCACTGCATAGGAAATCAGTAAGAAATATTCCTTAGCAGATGAAGCCGCATTCTCCGTCCGAAAGTGAACGCCCGAGGGAGCACAGTTGCGTCAACAGGTCGGATAGTGCGTTTGTATGCGTACTGAGAGGAGATACAGCGGTAGGAACAGAAACCGCGCACATAAATATGTTAATTTTCAAACATTTTCGACTGGAGTCCGGCCTTCGTCATGCTCTCCTAGCTCTGCGCGTGTTGTACGCCTGCAGCCAGAAGAACAGTGAGCGAGCGGCACCTGGACGTGGTACCATGTAATATAATGTTTATAAGGCTGTCTGCAGATACATAGCTTTCTCTGGCGAATTCCGGATGCCATTAATTATAAAGGAATATGCATGGTCATGAGGTACCCAGCTATGTTTCCTATACAACGGGATCTGCTCATTACCTGGGCGGAACTTGTCCGGAACGCACGTATATTACTGGCTTAGCTTTACATTTTGCACGACCCATTTAAATTGAATTCCAGTTAGGTGTCAGTCCGCGCCATGCATTAAGCAAAAAATATCAATGGTATAGGACTGTTGATGCATGTCGCAATATGAGCACAGCGTTCACACACGTTCAATGACTGCTGGGCTTTCATATGTGCCAAAACCATGATATGCCTCTATCGGAAATGCGGCTGTTGGGGCCGGTATCAAGCCCGCGTCGAACACAGGTGTGTGCGACAAACTTCCAAGCAAATGTGCAAGTTCCAGGAGGTTTATAGCGCGGTGCACTGAATGGCGCCGCTTGTACATGAAAACGCCACGTGCCGTTTTATATCGTATAATAAAGAGTAACATCAAGAGCGAGAAGATTTGGGATGACTCAAAGGGCATCTGGAAGGGGCTGTCGCGAATATGCGAAAGGTACGTTTCGCACAAGGCTCAAGGACAGCAGAGTTTGAAAAAGAGCATGAGAACAAATCTGCATGAGCTTTAGTACGTTGCGATGGGAAAAATGAGGCGTTGAAGCCTCCATTCCACCCACCGCCCCCCTCACTTGAGAAATCCTGACTGTTCCTCTCGTTTCGGAACTGGCACTCGATTATAACACAAGGTATAAAACTCTATGGTACAAACAGTACAAATTGAAAATGCTAGATATATTACAAATAAAGAGCTCGGTGACGCTAACGATTACCTCACTTCAAAGGGAAAGCTCGTCACGTCCAACACATCCATCAACTCACGGGGTAACAAACTCTATGCGCTCTATCGCATTCACTAGGTTCCTGCGCCTGCGCCGTCTGAGATCTTTGTGTGTTTGTCGAGACAATGCCTTCTAAACGGCGTTATCGCTGCTACCTGGAACCGGCTACATCTTCCCACAAGGTTCCACGACAGACAGTGTGGAGCCAGCAAAAGAAACAGTCGTCTGCTGCTGCTTCACAGGTGAGTTGTTCTGTTTACAAGTGTTTGCTGCAACGTTACTCCGCGGCCGGCATTCTACTGATCGGCGCGACTGTTTGGGCAAAGGCTTTAAGTACGTACCAGCGTTCCTGATTTCGGACCAATTCTCCCGATAGTTCGGGCACGGCTCATTCATTTTTCCGATCTCCCGATGAACAAAAATGATAAAGCATAGTGGTCCTAAGACTTGTCCCGCCTTATTGAGTAACCCCAACAGTTTGCAGCAGGTCTCTCGCCTTTACCCGCTGTTGTAAAGAGAGGGGAATGCAGCGCGTTTACATGTATACGTTGCCCCTGTTATCTATGGTTCGGCGTGTTTATCTCGACGAGGAACTCGCAGCACACGCAAAGTTAGCTTCCACGTCATAGAGTGATGTTATGCAGCAAAGCATGCTTAGTGTGGGAATATTTGCCTTGCACGCGTGCATAATTACACGCACGGTACGGTCGTCGACGCCTAAAGGTTGTGCATGAGGTTGCTGTGGTTGTGAGAAACAAGAAATGAAGACGTACACGAATTTTTCTTTTTGTCACGTCCCCCTCCTTACCTTGTCTCCTTGCGAATCGCACGGTTTTTCGAGAAAAACGTTGCAGCGCGAAACGACACAATAAGTCGGACAGATAAGTCGGTTTTCGCCGGTTTTCGAGGCTCATAGGTTGGCAGGTATGGTTTGATCCGAGTTGTGCGCGCTCGAGGGCCCAATATGTGCCGTTATTTCTCACATGTATGCATTTAGTTCATGCTTGCGAGCTGTCAGGTTCTGTCATCGTCCGCTTTCAAGTGCACGGCGATTTTCGCCCCTCATCAAGCCATTGGTGGACGGTGCATGTGGTACCGCCACCCTTCACTTCGTGCCATCACGAACGCACATAACTGTACAGCATGGTTAAGCACCCGTTGGAAGGCGGTGGTGGTATTTATAGTGCAATCATATGCATAGGCGTGTGCTCGTATAGATAGGCGTGCGCGGGGTTCTCCATTAGGAAGGGTCAAAGGTTCACTGCAGCGGCCTCCTTCTGCTCTCAACCCCTTCCCAGTGAGGTCATTTTTGTCAAAACGCGATTCACTGTAATGGTATGGGGCAGATCGGGGCCCCCTTCAGGAGACTACCTGACACCTGACACACAGAACATCAAAACAAAAGCGCCCCGCTTTGGATGCGAACTTATCAAGTAGGTAGAAAGTGTTGGGTGGGGGGGGGGGGGGTCATAAATTCCCGGCCTTGCTCTTGCCCTGAACCTCTTCATCTCAGTCGCTGCCAATTATAAGTGCACCAACAGTCACTTTACATGTGCTACAATGAAGAAAAATCGAGATAGCAAAGCTGTTTGTTTTGGTCATAAGGTGTTCATAAGGACACTGTTTGGCTTGGCAGATGTGGCTTATTTTGATTCATAGAAGTATGACAGTTGACATAGTATTTATCTTTTTTGAAATGCAATGAGCATTTTGATCAGTGCTTTCTAAAATGAAAGGTTACACATGATGCATGTTCTTCCGAATTTAGATGAGTATTATGTTAGAGTGTGACTCATTTTGAGGAAAAAATACATTACAGAAGATGCTGCCCATGGTGCCTGCATGTGCTTTGCTCCAAATATTGTCGGTTAATATGGCTATCTCCATTTTGCTGGAGCTGTGTTCTACCAGAACATGAATGCTTAATGGTAGGCTTTCATCTTGCAACTATTTTGTTTTTATCCCCCTTTTCCTGCAGACAAGCTCTGGAGAACCTTGTCATGATAGTGTTGTACGGGAAGATGACACAGGTGCACAAGATGACTTTTTGACAATGGATGACCAGCCTTCCGTTGATGCAGGAAGTTCTGGCGAAACTGCAGATGATATTGCACAAAGTGACCTGCTCACCACGGATGACCAGCCTCCTGATGATGCAGAATCTGCTGGAGAAACTCCAGAAGCTACACTTTGCCATGAGGATGATGAAGTTGATGACCCCGACGTTTATCTTTCAGAGTTTATCGCAGAAAACTCGTCAATACAACTTCCTGGACTTGCCACAACACGTTTGCAAGCTATGATGCTCATCCTGACTTTTGTTGTGACAGCTGGACTGCCATGGACCCAAGTGGACGGCTTGCTGAAGCTGCTAAATGCGATATTTCGCAAGGAGGTTTTTCCTGTTTCCAAGTATGGATTCAGAAAACTTTGGGACTTGCAGAAGTCGAAAATTGTTGAGGTGAGGACGTACTGCTCAACGTGCAATTTTCTGACTGAAACGCATGGTGTCAATCAACAGCTTTGCCATATTTGCTCGAGGGTATCGCCTCTTTCTGAACTGATCAAGAAAGGGAGTTTCTTCATTCTAATGGACCTGAAGATACAGCTGCTGCAACTACTTAAGAGAGCTGGGGAAATTGTTGGCAGCAACTTACAAAAACTCACGTCGCCCTGCACAGACAAATTGAAAGGTGTGACAGATGGTGTGCTATACAGAAAAATGCGTAATGAACTGAACATGCGGTGGAGTGACTTGAATTTGACACTGAACACTGAGGAGTCTCCGGTCTTCAAGTCCAGTAAGGGCTCAGTTTGGCCAATCCAGGTCACACTGAATGAATTACCAGCGCCTTTTCGTTGGAAGAACATTTTGATTGCAGCAGTTTGGTTCAGCAAAGAGCACCCACCTGCTCACCTTTTCCTAAAGGCTTTTGTAGACAAATTTCGAGAGCTTGGAAATTTGACATGGACCTTCGGTGACCAAGTTGTGCATTCTGCTGTGAACATTGTGTGCTGTTGTGTGGAATCCCCTACTCGAGCTGCCCTGCTAAACGCAAAACAATACAACGGATGTTATGGCTGTTCTTGGTGTCTTCAGAAAGGAACTCTTGTGGAAGGTAAGTGATTTTTAAGCTATTTTAAGAATAATGAGAACCCCATCGACATTTGCATGTTGCAGCATTTTTGTTAACCGTTTCACAGCCACTATCTAGACAACATTTGCACCGTTACTGAGCCCTTTGAGCACAGTGCAAGAATATTGTGGTAGAATACTTTCTTCATCCTAGTTTCTTCACACTGCCCTGTTAAGTGTTCAATGCACAGAATGAGAGGCCACGCAGTAGTTGCACCTTACTACCACTCTGCTATATCTGCATGCATTGTGTTCACAATTAGCAGGTTGCTGTATGCTTATCTTATAGTGAACGGAATTTAAAAAAAAAAACTGTTGGTGCTCCTAAACACAGGACCAAATTTTATGCCCACTGAAATCAAATTCTTCTTTTCCAGTGCGGTGGTGGTAGGATTGCATCCGTTATTACACCATTTTGAAATGGGCTAATCTTCGGAGAACTATAAATAGGCATGCAATGCAGTATCAACAATGAAAAGTTCTCCTTTTCTATTTACTGCTTGCATGTGGAGTGCTGGCAAGCAGGTTTTATTATTGTGTGCCGTCAATTACTTGCAAACTGTTCAT
>JABSTT010002857.1:0-34032 GCA_013339685.2 Hyalomma asiaticum
CTTTTCGAAAAATTCCTGGGGAGTGTGACCTCTCACAGTGAGTTCTGATATGTACAATCAAAGGGGCGGAAGCGAAAGAAACTGAAGTCAGGGTCGGGTGCCAAATGGGATGAATAACTTCCAGTCGTATTCAGTCGAGGATATTTTGGTTGAAAAGGAAACTCGCCTGCAATAATGCAAATACCACTTCTGCAAACAGTCAAGTGCTGGGCCAAGATAAGCGGCTGCACTCACTACTATTACTGGCTTTGATGATGACATGATGCGGCATTCATGCAATACCTGCCACAATGGTGCCGCAGCAATCACTTGCTGCAGCGATATCCGTGTGGCAGTAAGTTAATCTATATTGTTTCTCCGCATTGTTCTTCTCTTGACTTGAATTGTTAGATGTGACACCATGCATGCGCCTAAAGCTCTTCGACAACTGTGTCAGGTGTGCCAACTCTGTTTGTGGCGCATCCTTAAGTATTCGTACGCATGTTCCCAGCTTAGTGAGTCCACCATCATATCCATACGCACGGGTGTATTTCTTTAGGCCTGTGTAATGACGAAATGTTCTTATTTATCACACATGTTTCGAGGCTAAACATTGTTAGCATTGTTGTAAAGAAAGCCCACTTAAAACTCACTAATGCAGTTTTCACTAGCCGCTATGTTCTACCCGTAAAATTTAATGGGGACTTCGCAGCGCAGACCACCTCCACTGCGGTAATGTCACCTTCTAGGCTGCTATCCTGGATGCTCTTCAAATTCGCCGCCTTAATGCTCTCATTAGAGAATTTCACAATGGTCCTATACTCTATGGTGCATTTTAAGCCAATCAGAGGGGCCGCAGGAAGCCTCTGGGCCAGCGAGAGCTGATGAGATGACGAATTTGACAAGGTGGGGGAACTTGACATGAAAAAAAACATTACAAATTACAGATTGGCACCCGCGCTCTCTGAAATGTATTTTCCGAGACTGAGGCCTCTCACTGTGAGGGCAGTGGCGCCTGCAGTTCCTTTTCTCTCTGTATATGCTCTCTGCGCTCTCTGTGGCCTTTTTGTCGAGGTTATGGAGCGTCTTGTGGATTTTGTATTGACGGGGTGTTCTTTCTGGTGAGATTGCTTAGCGTTGTCACAATCTCTGCTATGGTGAAACGTTGGTTAAGTTCAGGTTTACGTTGGTCCTGGTACTGCTGACTGACTGGTACCCATGGCTGCTTTTGTTGCTCGCCTTAAAGGTGTTTCGCAGTTGCTGTATCGAGTTTATCACCATCCATGCACAGAAAGTTGTGCAGGAGTCTGCATGTGTTACCTGCGGCTGCCTAGACTAATTCTTGTACAGAAGCTTCTTCAATATGGCCATTGTTTTCCTGTCGTTAATGTTGTTTCGTAAACGATTGCACACTTGATTCCAGTTCTGGGGCCCAACCTTTAGGCATATTCCTCAGCCTGCCGCGAGAGTGTAACCCTGTGAATCTTCACTTGACGGTTTCTCTTCTGTTTTGTTCGTCTCCTGAGGAGTCGTCGTCCGTCCTCCCCAGAGGTACATTTAGTGTGGGTGGACTTCCGGAATTCTCGCAGATAATTGGATGATCTTAGTAAATTTCATGACAGAATCCATTAAGTTTTTGGTCCATTCGTGTATGTCTACGATGTTTGTGAGATGCCAGAAATCGTAACAGTACAGAATTTTCGCTTCACCTACTCGCACTAGTGTATCATGACGTGTAATTTTTGCCTGGGTTATCCGATCTTCACTGCCCATACTTTCGTCCTGTCTCATCCACTGAATGTGCCTAAGCCACTGCAGAACGTCGGATCTTGGCTGGAGTCTCACGAGACGCTGTTGCCAAGTGTAGTTGGCCTGTCCGGATTGTTACACAGCATTGTTCGATACTCTTGTACGATACTCTTGTTGGATACAGGGTAACCCCAGGCCATATGTGCAGTGGTAAAATCACCCACAACAACGTGTTTATAGCCCTTGGTGACTTTGTTCATATCTCAAGAAGTGATGCAGGTGGATGATTGAGTCCCTCGGCGCACTGTACACATCCAGGACGTAAAGACTCTGAAAGTCCCTTCTTAGCAGGAACGCTCTCAGATATGTTCAATTCTATGGTTTATGGGTACTGGCCGCTTCGTGTAGTGTTTCATCGTCAGGGTTGCCGTGCTTATGCTACCGTCTGGTAGGGCTACCGTCCCGCAGCAACCCATCTTAATATTATCGCTTCTGTTCCCTGTAGCGCCGCGATTGTATGGTTGGTTTATGGCACACCAGACTGAGTAGATTTGCTGCTTCAGATTTAGGGATCTGCAATTTCACTACCGAATTCTAAAGGGGTTGCACTGCTTGTTATACCTCTCATGTGTTACTCGTCATTTTAGCTAGACAGCGTATCGTTCATCGGCGTTTCTCTATTTCATTGTTTTGTTCACCTGACAATTTCTGGTTCATCCACTGTGGGGCATTGGCCAAGAATTGGGTGCCAAAAAATGTAAGATTTAGGAATGCGGTAATTTACACAGAGTAAAGGCGAATTGAACAGGTATGAAGACCGTGATGTAATGTGTATTGGGGCACTTTAGTTTCCTTCCTGTTCCGTATCTTTTTCGTGGGTGGAAATGCCTTGGTCAAGCTCTTTAGCCATGTGAGTAAATTCCTCCTACACTCTGTGCAAGTCGTCCTGGACGGTGGACGCCACAGGTTTTCTATAGTACCGACTGCCTCAGCTAGGTCGGCCTAGAAGTGACTGATTGACTCCTGAAGTTTTATATCCTAAAACCACGCAATGGTTATGAGAGACGCCGTAGTGGAGGGCTGCGAGAATTTCGACCCCCTGCGGTTTTTTAACGTGCACTGACAGAGCACAGCACACAGGCCTCAACATTACGCTTCGATGGAAATGCAGCCGCCGCGGCTGGAATTCTGTCTCGCGGCCTTCGGATCAGCAGCCGAGTGCCATAGCCACTGGACCGCCATGCCGGGTCTCGGTCTGGCAGTCGTTTCTTAGTGCTGCCGTATCTTCGACTTCGAATCTACTCCCTCTTCGTGCCTCAACTACGAGATCAGTCGCATTGTGTGGTCTCTTCGCCCATTGTCGCTAGTTCCACGTGTTGTTGGATTAGTTCCCAAGGGGGGTTGTTGGATCTTTTCTCTCTCCCGGATTAGTTCACGCATCGGTCGCTATTTCTCCCGGTGTCTTTTCTTCTTCTTTGTTGAGACGCAGTCAGTAAGTTTTCCTTGTGCTTCAAATGTCAGCGTTCGGTCTTCTGTCCGAAGAGATGGTATCCTCGTAAGATGCATTTCGCTATTGGTCAGCATAGAGGGAAGCTGTCGCTGCCGACAGAGTGTCGGCTGTAACGTCCGCACAAGTGATATGCTGCTCGTATTGCTTAGTCGTCCAGGGACTTTTTTTTTACTCTGTCGATAGAATGTTCAGGAAAAGAAGTTTGAGCGGCTGAACTGTGCAAGGATCTGAAGTAATATCTCTCGGCTGACATCATTCGCTTTCAATACAAGCTATTGTTTTCTTTATTAATTGTATTTTTTTGCAGCTAACTTTCCTTGACCTACTTCTCGTAACATCAAGGGGTCACATGCGTGGTTTGAATCCTTTCTCGCACTTCTTGCTTGCCGTCTCACGAGCAAGACCCCACAGCTTGCCATGCATTTGGCATAAAGGGCCTTCTTGCGAATTTTGCACCCCACATTGGCTGCAGATCCTTGCATCAAGATTTAGGGAAAAGTCCTGGCGATGGCCAGTGTCTCGGCATACATTGCAATACGGTGCTAAACGTCCGTATGAGCGGCAACGGGTGCATTGGCAAGTCACCTTGACGTAGAAAGGAACGTGTGGCCCTTCGAAGGCGATAATAGCCGATGTGGACCTGCCATGCATCTTCGCCTACAACGTGCCACACTTTCTGGCCGGCAGAAGTTCCACTTGTCCTTCCACAGTTGCCGGCGGTGATGCCGCGCAGGACTCCACGAACTGCTCCAGGCTCTGCCTCGACGTATGTTTTCACCTCCTATATGAACTGTCCCAGTTGGGTGTTCGTAATAGAACCCAAGTTTGAGCGCGCAATCTTGGTCCCTGAGTGCTAGCGAAAATCAGGTTCTGTTTCCACTGTGTTTGAATTTTCCATGTTCGCACAAAATTCTTTGAAAGTGGAACCAGTTGTCCTTGCGATTCTCGATGACTCTCTCATCTGGCCAGCTGTACGCATTCATAGTAGTTCTTGATGGTGTACTGGCTTGTCCTTACTATCCGGCAGAGGTAGACCCATACGCCACATTGGTGGTCTGTTCAATTGGGTTTCCCGACCCGGGCTGCTGTTTCCAGTGGTTAGTGTTCTGTAAGCTTGCTCGCACTGCCTTCTTCGGACCTCCAGGCTAGTTCGGCCCGAGTCCATTCTGCCGTGTCCGTGACTTGTTACTTTTCCTTACTTATATGCATCAGTACAGAGGGCCAGTTTGACTCAGCATCTTTCGGCTATCTTCGTCCAACTCACGTTGTTCTCTTTCACCCCGAGTCGTCGTGATTGTTCTCCATCTCCATGTTGGTTGAATTATATGACTGTTTCTTTCCGCCTTTTCCGACGCCCACGAGGCCAAGCCGGCGCGCTCTTTAAGGCACACGTGCCTCGTTGTCGTAGAACAGCGTTCCAGTGGCCAATGCCCTCCACAGTTCGGGATTTCGGCGTTTTCAATGCGCTCACTGGTACTGTTCCGGTACGCCTTGGATGCCTTTGTCGTAATAAATTTCGAAGACACCAAGAACGCGAGAATGAGATGTGAGAACTGAAAATGTAGTAACAAACGAAAAATGCAGGACCTTATGCCGAAGCACGTTTTATTCCTGTCATCTTCCCGGCGGGCAGAACAAAAAGTGGCTGATCCCTCTGTAATAGCAACCAGTATAACACGAAACTGAAGTATGTCTTCACCTGAACCAGTTCAATGTTTATTGCACATCGATATGAACTTGCCCAATGTCATTGGTGTTTCGCTGGCATGGCACCGTTTGACATGCGTCAACCCATGTTCATGCATCACCTCCGTAACATCCATGACCGTGGCCAATCCCCTTGTGGTAGCTAAAGTAGTTTCACGTAATAACTGAAGACAGTAGATAGTAAATCCGCTGGACAACGGTGTTGCTAAAAATTGGCCGCGTATCTGCTTGCTTCGCTGCAATGTCGTCGAAAGACGATAGCCTTCTGCCGGCCGTACTACCCTGCATGAGATATGGACACCATCTCGCAGCGCCGTCAGGAAAGAGGAGCTTGTGCAGAATCCCTGGGCAACTGCCTGGTGCAGCATCAAATCGTTGGCAGAGGCCTTTTTAGTGCATAGCGTCGCATGTTTAGCGCAGCCTAACAAACACTAGGATCTTTAGAATTACGTATCTATGTATATTCTATAAAGGAGCACACCACCTAATAGTTACGTATTGATGTTGCGCCTCAGATATGCGCAATATTTGCTTTTTGATCGACAGTTCAAGAGAGCTGGGCATTAGGCAAATACTTAAACTTTGGCCAGGTGCCTGAATCATGTGACAGACAGACAGGGCGACAGACCAAAACTGCTGCATTCAAGTATCCCAAGAAAGACTATCGTCTTTAATAAAGAAAACCAACACGAGCAGCGGCCACATGCGGGCTCGCGTGGCAGGTCGGCCTTTGCCTTCGAACAGGCCAGACAGTCGGGTCCGGTTCCCCTTCATATTCTCGCTACATTCAATCTGCTTCCGAGACCCGCCGGGTCATCTGGTCCTTCGACTTTCGGCAATGGAACAACTTCGGACAAAGCCGAACCGTGATTACCAAGGCCATTTCGACGCTCAGTACCCTGTTCGAGGATCCCTGAATCCCGACTGGACACTTCAAAACCACCTCGCCTTCATTGACTACAAGCATGCGGAACTGATGGCCTTCGACCACGAGATCCAGGCCACACTGTTTAACACTGATCTAGAAGCAGACATGGGCACAGCATTTGAATACGACCAGAAGGTGAGGTTCGTCAAGTCCGATGTTCGCCGCGCCACCCCATCACGTACGCCAACCCTACCCTCTCTTTCGCCTAAGCCACGAGAGACATTCGTCGCGCCGCTCGCATCTTCGCCGCAACACGCCCCGATTATCGCATTCGCGGTGCACTTTCGGCCCCAAGCACCGACCTTGTCCTGCGTCGTCCACCGCACGGTGCATCGGCATGCGGACGTGACCCTCTCACGTGCCCGGCGCAATCTCAAGAGGTTGCAGCCGGCACAGCTCTGTGAATGACAGTCAACGGCACCACGTTCGCAGAGCCTGCCATTCTGTCCAGCAACCCCGTATTTCGGCACCAGAAAGAATGTAGCGAATGTACGAAGAAGGAACCGTACCTGACATCTAGCCTGGTCGAAGGAATGGACGAGATGCAGCGCGAGCCCGCCCGTGGCCGCTGTTCGTTTACGCGCCCCTTCATTTTCTTTATTCAGCAACAAAAAGCATGAATAATATTAAAGGGCGGTCACAATTACCTGTTGACGTCGTTGCCGCACTCGGGCACTTAAGGGAGCGGTTTTCTTCTTGCCATTATACTCGAAGAGTAGACAAGGACAGCGCGGAAAAACAGTCTCAGACTAACGGCGCACTTTCCAACGGGTGTGTAACGGTGCTGCCAACCAGGAGAGGTGAAGTAACGCCACGGCCGGAATAGAGAGGTGGGCGCACCCCTCCAGTCCGGCCATCACTTCACTTCGCTGCTCCTTGATGGCGGTATCCGTCTAGGCAAAGTGCGTCTCGATGCGCGCACAAGGAGCCTGACGAACGCATCAAGCAAGAGTGAAAGAACCGAGATACAAAAGAATGTAGGCCGCGTTCGTGCGGTTTGCAGCCACGTCACTGATGTCACAGTGATGGAGCATCGGCCACCTCTCGTCGTGAATCCGGTTGCTGCGAGTTCCATTCCCGGTGCAGAAATAGTTTTCCTGCGTGTTTTTGTTGTTCTTACATGTATGCTTTACTGCATCACTTCCGTTACAGAAATGACGTAGTGTGATCGCGCTGGACCCCAGCACAAACCACTTGCAGGTTTTGCAAATGCAAATTCATAGAGTGGCGACTAACGTGCATTTGGCCACATCACCTTAGAATTGATTGGTATATTTATTAAAACTAAAGTTTCTATGTCTCACTGATTTGTGCATTAGCGCCGAAAACAAACTACAGAAAAGCCAACTTGCACAACTGAACTATCTCGCATCTGTGCACACAGTAGCACAATGACGCACGGCATACGCATCTTGAACACTGAAGTTTACATTCGTGGTTGTACGATAGCGTCTGCTTATCTGCGCACACAACAGAACAATAGCTTCTAATATATGCATCATGGGCTGTGGTTTAAATTGGGGTTGCACCGATCACAACGATGGCCTAGCCACGGTGGTCTAGGAAGCTTGGCACTGGGCTGCTGATCCCGATGGTTGGGGGATCGGATTCCGCGGCGGCTGGATTTCGATGTAGACGAAATGTCAGGGGCATGTACTGTAGTGATGTCCGGCACGTTAAAGAGAACTTCCGGAACACTTGAGTACGGCGTTTCTTATTGGTCACTGTTATATTCTAGTACTCAGTATGTCAATAGGCAGAGTAGGGACGCTGCACTGGGCAAATGTACCATAATATTTCGGCTCCGTCTCCGGGAGCGGACAGGCGCCAGCTCTCCGGCCGTCTTTGTTGACGCGGAACCTTTGCTAATGCTTCCTGAAAGCGGACTCTTTTGGAAGCAAGTAGCTTCCCCGAAAGCCCCCTCTTAGGGCACGCGGGACGCCGTGGCCCTCTGGTATGCTTTTGTCAGCCTTCTGGCCCTTGTAGAAGGAAAAGCTTGTGTGGGGAGTCAGGGCGCGGCAATGCGTGGTCCTAATGCGAAGGGAGTAGTGACTGTCAATCACTTCTTGCTTCCCGTAACCGCCGAAGAGTCCGTTAAGACCTGTCCACGATTAGTCTGATGACCGGCACTGCTTTCGGTTCTCCGATTGTGGAGTCTACGGCAACACTGATTGATATCAGGAATGGTATGCATTATGCTGTCACTTCGGGCGGTTGGTGAGAGGGAGACCTGTGGATACTCGGCTCAGAAACGGGTAAACAACTTTGAAAGCACCCACGCAGTGAGGAACCGGTAAGAGCGCGGGAGGAGAGAGAGCCATATTGAGAAATAGTGATAAAACGCCTGTCGAAAGTGTAGAAACACTGCTATCGAGATTAGGTGCCGCCCAGTAAGGAAAGGCTTCTATGTCACGAAGGCTCCGTACAATGCAAATCTAGTCAGGGCCGTAAAGTGGTCGAACAGTGAGACGTGGTTCGTCGTATGTAGTAACAGTGCTCTAGGCTCTAACTTAAGAAAGTTAAGTAGAAGAGTAAGACGCTGTTAATGTTTCTGTTGCCAGTGTGCTTCGGCAAGCTGTACATATGAATCTAAATATTTCGCTAGAATATATTTTGAAGTTGAACTGCCTGCTACCTGCCTCCTGCTTCATCGACGCCGATCATCTATCTCCTTCAACGGCCACGATCCACATCATGGAGAACGCAATGAACAACCTTAACTGTCCTATCGCGGATTTCGGACGTAAAACCACACGAAGCAATCAACACATCAGAACAATGGGAAGTGCAGCACCACACTACACAGAAGAACTGTGTATCGTCGACTGCGGTGACTAGCCGTTATGATGTGAAATAGCCCGGCAAAGGCTATTTTTATGCTAGATTGATGCTCGTTGAAACCGCAGACGCTACAATGTAACACCATTTCTGCGTTTGCCTAACGTCTAGAAGGAAGCAGGTTGTGTCGCTTCACGAGGTCACAGCCTCTAACTATCTATTACAGCAATCACTAGGTAACACTGTATATATGTAGAGTCGTCTTTGATAGTGCGCCTAAGTGCGTGTGAGCCACGACTACGTGATCTAAAATAAAGGCTATGCATTGAGCTGAATTGAGCGAAATTGAGCTTCATTGGACCTCAAGGTTCAAGAACTCAATCGTCAACAAGCAATGCACTCACACATGCATCGCTTCTGGTCGCTCATCGTTTCCTGGGCTCCATCATGGCTCGATGCATTGTCGTTGGCTTTGAGTTCGCATGTGAAGCCGTCGCGTTCAACCACCTTCTTTAAAGGTTTTCTGCAGCACTTCAACACTATAACATTCAATATCGTGTCGGAGAAAATCCTTTTTCGGCATCGGCGTAGGCGTCTACAGCGCAAATAATTATTTCGATCAGTTCTCGTAGCAACCCGCAGCGCCCGACCACGGAAGCCTTCCGCCATCGTGAAGGTGCCTCAGTGAAAAAATTCAATTCATCGAAGTCCACTCAGTCGGAAATATTGTACACTTTGACAGAGCTAAAACCAATATTTATTATAGCTCTGACTCTAATTCGAATGTACGAGAAAACAGAATACCGTTACGAGTAAACTCAAGAAATCATGCATTCTATTTAGGTGTCCCAAATATTAATTAGCATTCTGTGAGAAAGAGATCCGAACGAGGCCGATCCGAACTATAGCGTTCCACTGCTGAAGGCGAAGCTTAATTAAGTATCCTCAAACTTGCTGAAGTTTCTTTCAGCATAGTCAGCATAGACTATGCTGAAATGTCCTTCAGCATAGTAAGAAATGGTGTCAATCAATCGTGGACGTCCCTGCGAACGTATCAGCCAAATAATATTGCATGGCACGCACCAGGCAATTCACAGTTTCGTTTCAAACACAGTTGGAAAGCTCTCCCTCTTTTTTCAGCAGCAAATGACGTCACTGGGGACACCTACGTCGCTTGATATTTTTGGTCGCTCTTTAAGCGAGATAGGAGCGTTTTCTTTGTATGCTGAATATTAAAGGAACAAATAAGGTACAGCAGAAGATTTTTCCGCAGTCATGAAGTCAGCGAATGCTACTTGTGCCTCAGCTCGAAGTGACGTCATTTCCTGACAGTAGAGCGGCCGCTCCCAAGCTGTGTTTGAAGCGAAATTACGAATTCCTTGCTACATTCAGTACAGTATTACCTGTGGATACGCGGCACAGAAACGGGTAAACAACTTTGAAAACACCCACGCAGCGAGGAACCGCTAAGAGTGAAGGAGGAGAGAGAGCCAAGAAAGAGTGATAAAACGCCTGTCAAGAGTGTAGAAACACTCCTATCGAGATTAGGTGCCGCCCAGTAAGGAACGGTTTCTATATCACCAAGGCTCCGTACGATGCAACTTAGGGCCATAAGTAGTCGAAGAGTGAGACGCGGTTCGTCGTATGTAGTAACAGTGCTCTAGGCTATAACTTAATTAAGAACGTTGAATAGAAGAGTAAGATGCTGTTAATGTTTCTGTTGTCAGTGTGCTTCGGCAAGCTGTACATAGGATTCTAAATATTTCGCTAGAATAAATTTTGAAGTTTACTACCTGCTACCTGCCTCCTGCTTCATCGACGCCGATCATCTATCTCCTTGAACGGCCACGATCCACATCAAGAAGAAAGCAATGAACAACCTTAACTGTCCTATCGCGGATTTCGGACTTAAAACCGAACGAAGCAGTCAACACATAAGAACAATGGGAAGTGCAGCGCCACACTGCTCAGAAGAACTGTGTATCCTCGATTGCGGTGACTAGCAGTTATGATGTGAAATAGCCCGGCAAAGGCTATTTTTATGCTAGATTGATGCTTGTTGAAATCGCAGACGCTACGATGTAACACTATTTCTGCGTTTGCCTAACGTCTAGAAGGAAGCAGGTTATGTCGCTTCACGAGGTCACAGCCTCTATCTATTACAGCAATCACTAGGTAACACTGTCTATATGTAGAGTCGTCTTTGATAGTGTGCCTAACTGCGTGTGAGCCACAACTACGTGATCTAAAATAAAGTCTATGCAATTGAGCTGAATTGAGCGAAATTGAGCTTCATTGGACCTCAGGGTTCAAGAACTTCAATCGTCAACAAGCAATGCAGTCACACATGCATCGCTTCTGGTCGCTCATCGTTTCCTGGGCTCCATCATGGCTCGATGCGTTGTCGTTGGCTTTGAGTTTGGGTGCTTTAGCGATGTCGCCAAACGCAAACAATCGGCGATTGGTGATCGCTAGGAACGTCGCTCAGTAACACTCAAACACAAACCATCCTTCTCGCAAGCTCGCACGTGGCCCGGTAGGGCTGGCAACATTGCGTAGGCGCTGCATGGCCCCTATGAGAAGCTGGCAGAGTTTTTCCCGTTCCTAAAGCTGAAGAGAAGCTTCAAATGACGGCAATTCGAAGTTTTAGCCGTTGAATCTCGCTGAAGTGCGCTACTGCAGCTGATTTTCGCCAGCCTCTGTACCATGGGAATCACCTCTGTAGTTGTGCATCGTTGCCCGAGGAGACTATCCTCAATAACGTAAATCATTTGCACCGATTCGATCATTACATGCCTTTTTACAAGACCCAGTCTTCTTGATTTACGAACAAGCCCTGTAATTTTGAATACGTAAGCCCTTACTAACACTTAGATATCTCTAGTACAACCGTAATTGCTCACCGTTTGAAGAGACCCTAACACGTCTTCTCTCTGTACTCTTGATGATAGCCTTCTTTGTCGCTTTTCATGTTCCCATTACAGTGCCTATACCGCATACGTTAGAAGTACCCCACTTAGCAACGCATTTCGTGAGCCACACTCACATGCAACATGTCGGGCACCCCCATTCCCCTTATCCCAGTGTAGAACACCAGGCCAGTGCAAACTACAGCTCAGACCGACCTCTCTGCCTTTCTGTAAATCAGTCCATCTCTCTCTTTCTCTCTTCCTGGCTTATATTTCAAGCTTATGTATCTTAACTGCCACCTCTTATTTCCCAAGTAAGTGGGCAACTAGTCCAGCGTCTTCACACGCGGCCGAGTTTGACATCTTACCATCACACGCTACGCGGTCACGCTCGTGCGCGCCGAGCTCGTACAATGCCACCGAGTCAACATATATATCAGATTACATTCAAGGAGGCACTTGATGCGTGAGCTAGCGTACATAGGCGACACGCTTTACAGACTGCTCCAACAAACCAAAACGCTTTCCACGGTTGACGCGGAGGATGCAGTTCAGTTAGAGCGGACTCGCGATATCAAAACAATTAAGCTTCGTTATGGTCTACTCCCAGAAATTTCGTGTTCGGTAGCAATCAAACACGACTGGCAGTGACGTCTCGGCTTTCAAGGCGGTGCAAGGCTCTCCCGTTGCCCTTCTCCCGGAAGTCGGGAGATTCACCTCCAGCCCACTTTCAAGCCCGCACTCGGCAAAGTTCGTCGCGCCAGCTGCAAAGACACGTCGAATCAAAAGGGACTTTTGTCCGTGCAACTGAGGAAGCATTTTGTTCCGTGTATTCCTTGTAAGCAGAGACGACCCTCTTCCACTCGGACTGGTGTGGTCCACATAAATGTCACACGATGCAACCGGGTATGTCATTTCTTTGTGCATATATCCCCCTCGGAGTCTGTTATACAATGTCTTGGCAAGAATCCTGCAATGTTCTGCAAAAGGAAGCAAGCGGAAAGGGGCGTGCAGATGGGAGAGGAGGGTGTGGAACTACGTACTACACTCATAGCTCCTTCCCAGCAAGGGGGCAGCTCTTTTGTCGGCTAGCTGTACGGCTCGCTGACCAGGTGTGAGGTTTCGATAGAGCGTGGCAACACGTCTTCCGGAAGGGCTCCTTCCACCCTCTCGCACGCAGTCTCAGAGATGCTCGCGCATACACACACCCACCGCGCGACGCCAGGCCAGATATGGCCCGCCGAGAGGCGTGATGCCCGACGCTACTGCTCCCGTTGCCAACGGGTCCGATGAGGACGCCGCTGCGACCATGCCGGGCGTATAGCTTAGACCAACCACGCCTATGCGACTCGCAGTTGTCTCGCATTGCAATGCATCACGGCCGGCGTTTCTCTCGCTTGTCCTGTCGCCCTCGCCGGTCGGAAGGGTCGCCGGGTGTAGCGACGTTTTCATTTGCCTGACCCCGGGCGCCGTGCGGTATCATTAGTGCGCCTGTTAGTCCCGACTCGCTAAACTAACGCGCCCGTCCAGTCTGCACCGTTGACGCCAGCTGGCCCGCGCACCTGTTCGCGGAAGGTTTACTGTTTCAAGTGCAGCCGGAAGGTAAGCTTGCCATTATTCGCATTAACTTTGTACATGTGGCACGCCTCTTGTCAATTTCAGTTTCATACGGCATAGCAACATTCATTATATCAATTTTGCCTAGTAACGTATTCTTTACGTTTTCAGCGAACTTGTGCAGTAGGTATTTCTTACTGCCATCCTGCCGTTTCATTGCGATGCGAATTATAAACTGGAATATCAGAAACCAGCGGCTTGTGGTGTTTACTTCAGGTGCATGAGTGTTGTTCTTCATTCAATCCCCTTTAAGTCAAAATTAAGAATTTTATGCCTAGTAACGTATTCTTTACGTTTTCAGCGAACTTGTGCAGTAGGTATTTCTTACTGCCATGCTCGCACTTTTTGAAAATCATGCGCACTACATAAACAAGGATCCATATTTTAGCCTCACCTTACGGAGGAACTAAGTGGTTGCTAATGGCTTGTATCTTAATAGGCGGCTTTGCTGGAGTAGCAGGCCACAAACTGCATGAAAATGTACTTCACCTACGTTACACCACAATACTGGGATGACGAACGCGTAATCTGTTTTGACCCCTAATGGCATAGTATGCATAGGTTCAAACGAAGCTCTTTGTTAATGTAACGAATTATGATGCAGCCAACCTTATTACATCTTCCATCTTATCGGAATCCCAGCGTGAGGCGGTAATATAGTCTGTTGCTTCCGTTTAGTTATTTTGTGTTTGTGTGTGTCTCAAGAACACTTAGAAAGATACGCAAAGAAATTTCGTACAAGGGAGGCAGACAGCATGGAAGTTCTCCTACCTTCCTTAGCGCTGGGTTTCGAGTAACATTACTTTTATACTGAAGGCCTTAAATATGTTATCAATAGACTAATGAACTAGAAAAGCTTCGAGTAATTTTATGAAGGCCGGATTAGAGAACATGAACGGGTATAACCTTAGTAAGACATCTGTGTTGGTTGCGCAATTTGTGAAATTCTGAATTAAGCGATGGTATTCGTAAGAAATTTACTGCATCCGATGGCTAAGCCTACAACTGCACAGCTGTGCATTCGTTCAAGCGTCTTTGCAGTGAAGCGGTGACATTTCGTGTCCACGCAGGCTCATCAGCGCCGAGTGTCAGCCCGCAATAAGAACCGCGCAGCGGCCGGGCCGCCATGGGACCCCACACCTCGGGGGGTTTCCTCTGGCTGACCCTTCTGGCCCTGGTCGTGGTCACGCTGCCAGCGGAAGTGCTGCCCTCCTCTCGTAAAAAGTCTTCCTCGTCGAAGAAGACCACATACTACTACTACCAACCTGCCGAGTATCGCGGTCACTGGTACCACCAATGGCCAGACTCCCTCAGCAGGCGATCGTTCGGTTCCTGGGAGGACACCTACGATGAGTGGCTGCCATGGAAGGGTGTCAAGTAAGTTCTATTAATTAATGATTTAAAAACCTGATTCTACCACTGTAGCGCCTCAATGGAAGTTCTCAACGGAAAACCACGAACTACCTTAATCCTTGCGGTTGCTCTAGTTTAGCTCCGATAGTAACTGACCGAGAGGTGCACGGGCACCGACTTGCGTCTTGGTGTAGCTAATCTTCTGAAACTGAGACCAGAGAGACAGAGACAGAACTTTATTTATGTCCTGAGGAGCTACCGCTCAAGGCGGTGGAGCATCGGGCCGCTCCTAGTTCGGGACGGGTAGGCGGAGCCTCATCGCCTCGTCGTCGCCATCTGAACAGCCCTGAGTTGATGTAAAAGGTCTGAGCTCCCGAGCATTGAGCTCCATACCCTTTCGGTCGTACGTCGAGAACCGTGTTAGGGGGGACACTGCCAGAGTATTTGGTCTAACGCAGAAGTGGCGCCACAATCTGGGTAATCTGGACGAAGAGGGAAAAAACCGGCCGCATATCTGCTTTCTTCGCTGCAAATTACGTCGAAAGACGACAGTCTTCTGTAGCCCATGATATGCAATACCCTCTCTTCTCCCCCTTCCAACCCCTATGCCGCCCTACCCCTCTCGTTCTTCCATAAAGGATGCAATGGGGTTTTGCTGAATTCAGTTCAAATTTCCCGCGTTTACTCTGCTCTCTTGCCATCTGTTGGGACGTTTTATTACTGTTAGTTTTACGCGTAGCATCTACCCGTTTTACAGCACAAAGCTACAAGGAAATGCACAGGGATTTCTCAAAAATGAAAGCTTCCTAGTTGCCGAAATGTTCGTCCTGGTCCGGGGTTCGAACCCGAGACCAACGCCTGTCCAGGGCACTCGCTCTGCCAACTGAGCTTATCAGGAGGCTAGCGGCTGACAGCTCGAGGGCGAATCCATCGACCGCTTGAAGCACATGGGCGCTTTCATTTGTGAGAAATCCGCGTTGATTTCTACAAAACGTGTGGGTGCTAATTTTCCTTTTCACAAACGTTACTCCACGTTGCGGGTTTTCGCAGAACTCATTTGCAATAGATTTTTCATTCAATGAAGCAAAAACCAGTCCAACCTGTAGGCTTGATTACATCAACGCTCTGGATCGCGATTATGTACAGCCGCCCAAATCTTTAGCTATCCTGCGCGAGCGCCGACGTTTTTGTGCGTCAGCGCCGTACGACGGAGCCAAGTTGCAAACAGGGCGAGAGTAAGCGCATGCCCATGAAGCGCGCTCAGCTGGGCCCATCGTCTGCTTGGCTGTTCCTTCGTGAGAACGTCGCCCCGCATTAACTCACTTCAGACGGACCTCTTACAAGGGAAAAAAAAGCGCTTGCGTCGCCAGATAACAAATGAACGACCCACATTTGTCAGCTTATCTCATGCGCGGGGGCGTGTGACGTATCCGCGGATTTCATTTTCTCGGTTGCTTGCTGATCTTCGGAACATAAGATACGGGCAAGATGGGCTGTCTGTCCGTCTGAAGTGAGTTAATGCGGGGCGACGTTCTCACGAAGGAACAGCCAAGCAGACGATGGGCCCAACTGAGCGCGCTTCATGGGCATGCGCTTACTCTCGCCCTGTTTGCAACTTGACTCCGTCGTACGGCGCTGACGCACAAAAAAGTCGGCGCTCGCGCAGGATAGTTAAAGATTTGGGCGGCTGTACATGCTATTTACCTCAAATAAGCCTGTTCCCTTTCCGCTGTTTACTGTCGACGTGTATCACCCCGTGCCACCAGTGCTAGTAGCATGGTTGGATGTAGCCGCCCGGTTGAATCGGCTTTGACCGGGCGGTTGAATCTAGAGGCAGACGGACAGGCAGGCAGGCAGGCAGGCAGGCAGTTTTTCACGTCTCGGTAGGCCAAGAAAGGCTATCAGCTTAAAACACTACATCAGCTGCACTCCTGTGAAATCTAAATAAACAACGTGGCTAGGCCAAGGGTGTCAAGTTCACTATCACTATCTTTTTTTTTTATTTATTAATACCTCAAATACCCTAGCTCATGATTTGACATGAGGGATGCGGTGATATTTAATCACAATGATTCAACGGAAGACGTCAAGGCTTGCGGGTCGGAGTGAAGCGCAGTGTCACTGGGTAGTACGTTCTAGTCTCTTGCAGTCTTCACAAAGAAGGAGCGTTGGTGAGCAATGGTCTGTGCCGGCGGTGGGTACACTGTTTTGGTGTGTTTCGTGCTGCAGGACGAACGATGAGCAGGCAAGATTAACGAAGTGCTAAGAGAGGAATGGTAAAAATTGTGAAAAAGGCAAAACCTATATCTAAGGCGCCTTAGCTTCAGGTTATCAAAGTGTGCTTCGGATCTTAGCTTTGCAAAACACTAGTGTGCAATGAGTAATCTGAATAGATGTAACTGGCTGCGCGGTTTTGTACTTCTTCGAGCGGTTAGACTGGTCTCGGTCCTACGCAGAGAATGTGTATTCCAACTTGGGTGGAACGCATGCTTGATAAGTTAACAGTTTGACGCGCGGGGGAGCAAGACGCAAGTGCCTTTGAAGGAATCCTAATGTGCGGTTAGTTTCACTAATGATGCTTGTGATGTGAGAGGAGCAGGAAAGATAGCTGGAAATGGTGACGCTGAGGTACTTGCATGAATTGACAGGGGAAATCGTAACGTTGCACAGGACGTACTGTGGTGGAGGGAGATTCCTTCTGCGGGTAAAAGAAACTAGCAGTGTTTTCATGTAGCAGTTTGCTGAGGGCAAGCGCTGGTACGCCTTTTCCCTATACACAACTCAGGATAATCTTTCTCTTTTTCCTCATTTGTTACATTCCTCCCTCCCTTCCTTTTTTATTTCTTGCTTACTTTCTTTGCCTTCTTCTATATTGTCCTACACATAATCATTATTATGTAATAGAGGCAGTAATCGTTCGGGGGCAGAAGCGGACTCGCTTTTCCCTTCTGTGTGACAGCTACGCTATTAAGTGGATAATCGACGCCTATGGATGAGCAACGATCTTAAGCAGGTGAGCTCTTAAATACGGCTGGACGGGTCCCTTAAGGGATTGAAGTTAATGAATGTGGTTCGACTGCAGCAAGTTTATCAATCAATGAAGCTGTAGGCAGCAAATGAATTAATAGATATCTCCTGTACTTTGCAGTAGGTTTACATGATGATGCTGGTGGTCCAAATGAATTTGGAGACCGGTGACATTCGCAAGAAATCGTTGTTTTGGCACATAAAACTCGAATATTTATAAGAGCGTTTGATCGCATCACTTTTGTTGTGTCTACACGGTTTTGCTTATCTAAATGGCATTGCCTGAGATCGTTCTTTACTGACTATCTAATAACGCTTAACCACTGCTTATATCGCTAGCTTGTCAACTACAAAATTGCAGGGTGCCTGATAACATCGGAAAAAAAGCCCACGAAAAACGCAAAATATAAATAGACTCCCGCCGCTGCTCACGCGTGTCCAAGGGATATTAATGGACAAATTGCTGAATTCGGTTATGGCCCGACCGTACAGGGAGGGTTTCACTGTGTAGTATGACCTGGTACGCTTCCCCACATGACGGGCGGTGACATAAGAGTCCGCACCTGCTGAAACAACGACGTTGTCTCACGAGGACTTAAGCAGAGCGCCAAACTTACAGAGGTTCTTATCTACAAAATTAGGCGAAAGCACAAATTATTGAGCTAAAGTAAGAAGTAACGGTTGCATTGATTATAAACTGCAATATTCTTCTGTTACCACAGAATCAATAGGTTACCGGCGAGCTGTCCTAGCGTATAACGATCGGAACGCGTATGTCGTGGCCATAGGCGAAGCCAGCCTTGAGTCTGTTAGAGCTTGTTTGTGGGCGCATCAGTTAATACATCGTGATTCAAAACACACTGTAGATAAACACTTTTAACGCTAATATTCAGTTGGTACGGAGTTTGTGGAGCGCATTGTTTCTTTTTCTGTTCTTTCTTTCTAACTCTGGGTCGAAGCTAGGTGGCCGGGACGCCCACTATGTGATTCCTGGCGATGAAGCGCTTGGTACCTACCCAAAACACGTCATCTGGCTAGGACTTTCGTGTTCATTTTTCTTTCCCCGAAACCCGTTCTGGTTATACTGCGAGAAAGAACGTTAATTCTCAAAACCAAAGAACATTAACGATTCCAGCAAAACCTCGCGAATGGGCGAACGAACCATCGCTGTATTCCGAGTAACTTCAGTTAACCCTTCATTCTAGTTATACTCGAAACATGTTCTTGTAAAATATAATGGTGGTTTCACCTCGATAGCTGATGCGTTACTCTTAAGAAAGCAAAGGGAGCAAAAAAAAAAAAATCTGCACCAGTGATATCTTGCGAGCGAGTGGTACTTTGTCTTTAGTGAATTCAAAGTACTGATTTTTACCGGCACTCCAACATTTCAGTGTCTAGTTCGCTGCTCCGACACTGCGTATTCCATTTGCACGTTTGCATGCAATGGAAAATTGCTTCCACGTATAGACTGTGTCAGTTTTAGAAGAATGCCAGCAATTCCAAGAAACACCGACACATATTTGAATGTTTGTTTTCTTTTACAGATACACGCTGGCTCCTGCATTGCCGAAAATAGGGTAAATATCACACTACTTCTCTAAGCATGCGCGCAGGCTAATCACACTTCTACAGAAAAGCTAACGATCGATACGCGAAGCGCTTAATGTGGTAACACCGAACATAGCTTGCATACACATCTTAAACTCAAGCAATGCGAATTTCATACATACCTGCTTAGTCTATTACAGTAATAGTAATTCCAGGGGTCTTACGGTTCCAAAGCCACGATATCATTATGAGAGGCGCCGTAGTGAAGGGCTCCAGAAATTTGGCCACCTGGTGTTGTTTAATGTGCACTGACATCGGACAGTACAAGAGCCTCAACATTTCGCCTCCATGAACGTACAGCCGACATGGCCAGGATTTCAGCCCGTTTCTGTTATGATCAAGGGAGAAATAACAATAGAACCACGACCAGGCTTATGTCCGCCTCATTACCGAGGACAGCTAAACGAAATTAGTTCTTTCAAACATAAATAAATAAGTAAATGAACAAATGCTATTTCTCCGAGTTGTGGCAAGGGATATAATGGACAAACCGGCCGATATTTAAGCGAGCGAGCAACAGGATACCGAAGAGAAGTGAAGAATGGCTAGGCAAGCCAGTTGCCCTAGCACGTAAATAGCTGTGAGTGGCTCCAGATCTCCAGTACGTAGTGTTCATAGCCCGTAGTTGTACTTCCGACACGACTGAAAGAGAGGTTGCCGAAGCTTTCCCGGATGGTATGCGTGTTCTCTTTAAAGAGAACCATCTGGTACTTCGCGCCCGTCCTGTCTGCAGTATTTCCGCCGTTGTCTTACGTGGCCCTGCTCATTTTCACAGGTATTTGGGGCAACTACCTGAATCTTATGTTCTGCGACGTCAAGGTGCGCCGGTAATCCGCCAGGCATTCGCAGAAGACTCCACAGTGTAACTTCATTTCTTTACGGCGCTGATATCGAGTAAAAATAACGAATATACAGGGAAGATGCATTTGCCGCTTTACTTAAGCAACATTCAAAATACGCGCGGCTGCGTAAAATATATTTGCAGTGTCTTTAAGCCCTTACGCATTCCCGCCTCGTGGGTGTCGTACTTGTTAAGGAACTATTTCACCACCCACAACTCAATATTTTTTGGTCTTCAAGCAAGAACTTTCCTAGTTGATTTGGGGCATGCCGTTTCCAAAACTGTCTCTTTGTATAATACAGCTCAAGTCGGCCTTTGGTTCTATCGTACGAAAAGGGAAAGCCTTGAAATTCTAGGCGGCTGAGTAGATGGGCGCTATTAGTAGTGTGTTAAAAAACTTAATACCCTATAGGATTGTTGTCGGATTTTTTGCTAAACTTAGCTAACAAAACATTCCCCCCGATCAGGATTAATGAAGTTTTGTACAAGTGTTACTTTTATCTTAAACTAAGTCCTTTAATTTTTAGAAGCACACTTGTCCTATTTTTGGATTGGAGCATTACTTCACATATTGCAAGCATTTCTACAGCTCAGCATAACTTTCGCCTAATACACCCTCTCATCACCACACAATATATTATTCATGGTTGGCGCCTGGTATAATTAATAAGCTTGGTCTGCCTCCGTCATATTGATATCAGTAATAAGGAAATCGTTATCCATGCGTTCATTCGGAAAAAATATATCGTTAGGGGATTTATTCCACGATTACTCTGTGCACAGACAGAAGAAAGGTAATCACAGTGGAATAGTTAATGACTTATCTACAGCTTACCTATGGGTAAGCCTGCCACGATACTCCGCTTGCGGGCGTAATGGATGATGTGCGATGTAGAATAACTCATTAATTACTCGATAGAGGTTACCCTTCTTCTCTCTTTGTGCACATTGTGTTCGTGGAATAAATGTCCTAACTATATGACAAACTGCGATTTTCATTCCGCTGTAAAGAATAAGCATATATGCAATTACTCTTGAATATCACACACGGGGTAAGTAGTCGAGAAGATAACGTCGAAGAACGATCATCGTTCGAGCATTAAAAGCGTGGGTCATTTTTTATCTGTAGGCCGCGTAAATATTTCGGCTGCGGCCTTCTGCTTCTTGCGTTTTGGGGCTAGGCTCTGAATGCTTTTCGCAGGAGCGCGTGTAGGATCAACGAAAATCCTCGCCTCCGCAGAGGCTTAAGTGTCGGAAGCGCACCGTATTTTGTGTTTTCCTTCGTTGGAAGGGTTCCATGCATACCGTTGTGCGCCCCATTTTTCGCAACCTTTTTGTTTTACATCCACGTAAACTTGTCAGTCATAAAATACTGGGCCCGTATTCATGAAAACAACTTACGAGAAAAAAGCTCTTAAGAGAAAATTTCAGCCAATGCCGCTGCTGGACATATCATTAGAGACGCTTCCCGACCAATGGCAAAAAGCACTTACGAAAGAGAAGTTTTGTGAATTCGGCCCCTGATCAGTATGCCACACCTCGTAAATCCGAAACTGTATATTCCTTTGTTCACTCTTGCTTTTCTTTTTATCTTAAGCTTGTAAATACCAATGACACGAGGTTTTCAACTAACTATAATTTCTTCTTGCTTAAAGTACGAATACAAAGTACGTTTGAATGACAGCAACATTTTCGTGTATAAGGTTGTAAACGATTGAACATGAGCACGCTACCTTTTGACTTTAAATTATGTACAAAACACTCATTCTGTCGATGTTTTCGAGTTTGGTTGTTGTATAATTTATCTGTTTAATACCTTCTCTTCAATTAACTGTCCTAAACAGTCTCTAACCAGTAGTATTTGTTACCGATCTCTTTGTACACAATATTTTACGCACATTTTACTACTACTCTGCCGCTCTTTGCTGACCAAAGTACTTACTACGGTTTTTCTTGCCACGTTCCCCCGGCCGTTCCTACCTTGGGGCCTCCGACTCTTCACTTATCGTTACAAAATGTACTGTAATGCATTATATCGTAAACATATATTATTAGGCATTTACGTCCACCTCAAAAATCACAAGCGGATGTGATCTAGGCCAATAGGTGCTTTTAGTTTCTTTTCATTTTCTTTTGAGTTCGGCAAAAAAGACATGAATCTCGCGTTTATAGGACACTAAACTTTCGGATCATCTAAAATGCCATACTCCTGCATGTCATTGTAGATGGACCGCATAGCAGGGGGATGGCGGAGTAATCTTCCAAACAGCGCCTTTATTTCATTCGAAATTACCCTGAATGCGGCCAGGGCGGCCGGGGTCGCGGCCCTCATCTCATGTTCAAGAACCTGACTCGATGGTCCATGCACTGGTGCCATCAATAGGTCCATATCCTTCTGCACCAATTACTTGGGCTCTGAATCTTAAGTATGCTTTAAAATGATTATTCAGGCTAAGGAATGACATGCAACAGATGAGATCATCCCGTAATTGGTTCTCTGTTCAACAGTGCTGCATGCCACACAAACGAGCCTAACGAGTCATTGGTTTACACACAGTGACATTGTGTTTATAAATGTTTCTTTTTTTTTTTCTAACCGTACTCGCCAGCTCACCTTCCTTCTTTCTCGTTTCTTCTTCTACACAAAGTGTGAAGACTTTTCTGGCGCACAAACACCAGCACCTTCACCACGGTCACGCGCGCTCGGGATGTGGTCTCGAGGCTGTCCTGGTTGGAATACTGCTCATCGTACCGCTGGTAAGTGTATAAGCACAAAATTTTAGTGTTTCAACTTTTAGCAAGCGCCTCTTATTCCCAATGTGATCTTATAAAAGCCGCAAGGCCGGAGAATGTCTGATAGATCATGTAGCTTCCTTTAGCAGCGCTCAAATAACCCAGCTTAGACCTTTCAGTTGTGGGTTATTCTTGAATTCCCGGCACGTTGCCCCCGAGATTTTTCGGAGGCCCGGGCCAAAAATTTATTTCGACGCGCCGCGTGCTCTTAGTTATACGTAGCTTTCGACCAGCTGCGTTGCCGACATTATTAACGGCGGATGTATTTAGGGGCTTACAAGCGTTCGCCGAAGAAAAACTAGGTGGCGGCGTCACGTGACTACGCTAGGCTCGGCAAGCCAACCTCCTCCGTTGCCTGTGGGCGGTGCCTCTCGTGTGGGATTTTGGACCTTCATAGTTGCCAGACCACTCGAGGTTGTTCGGAAGCGGTAACATTCAGTGATGCTCCACCGTGCATTAATCTACCGCTTCCCATAACACGTGACCGAGGCTCATTTCCCATGATTCTCTACATTAAACTTTTTTATAAGTAGGCTTAAAGATCGTCATGTGACGCCCTATCCTTGCTTTTCTCTCCTCCATTGTCACACAGAAAGGAAAAGCGGATCCATCCCCTTTACTAACTACCCAAACTCTCGTAGGGTAATACAGAAAGGTGCAGGAAAAAAGAAAAAAAAATTAAAAACGAGGAAGCACAGAAACAAAGAGAAAGAGAGCCTTGTCCTTTGTCTACTGTGTCAGTATACGCCGAAGGGAAAAGCGGACCTGCTGTTGCGCTTGACCTACTACTCGCACCGTTGCCCTCAGTCATCTGTTATATGTCATTGATAGTTAACTTGATACTCTTGCCAGTTCTGTCACTATTACCGACAAAAGTGCAGCTCCTCACCCGCCACGGTTTTCGCAGCGTGGAACTGGCCGGAATTTGTTTCAGTTTCGGCATGAAACTCGCCTACATCAGTTAGCGCCCTCGCGACGCGTTTGCCCGGATTTCAAAGCACGTTATTCTTGCATGGAGGCCGATTCATATCCATATTATCTGAATCTAAGCATTCTACTCTGCACAAGACTTAGTCGCAGTTTGCTCGACAATTTGCCATCATGAACTGTATTTTAATCACAATACTTAGCGATACCAACCCCCCATACGCGTGGTGGGGGAGAGAAGAGGAGGAGGAGGGGGGCTTAGTTCAACGCGACAAGTGTTTGTTTTCAACTGCAGAGATTTATTTATTTACTTATTTATTTATTTATTTATTTATTTATACGCACTGAAGCATCAATGAGGCTTTCGCAGGAGTGGGAAAAGGACAACAAAATGAACCTTCATGAACACGCCTCTAGAAATTCTTGCAGCGGTAATGACCGGGCGCTTCCGGGCGAGAAATTCCAGGCTTCGATTGCTGAAGAAAAAAAGCTGTACTTAAAAATGTTGTTGCGGGTGAAAATCGTTGCAATGTTAAAATCTTGGTCTCTCTTAGTAGATAGACGTCTGCGAAACGTGATAAATACGTGGAATGTCGAGGCGGGGAAAATTGATTAGAGTGTAAAGAAATTTCAAGCATACAACACGGCGACGCCTTGCTAGTGCAGAGATACCCAAATGGTGAAGAAATTTCAAAGGTGCAAAATTCCCGCCGTATATTTTGCATACAAAACACAAAGCCCTTTCTTGAACGGATTCTAGTTTTTTCGTATCACATTTTCTGTAGGGGTTTCCCACAACACAATCATATTCAGGAATGGGACGAGTGAGAGTTTTATACGTAAGAAGTTTGGTTCTCCCAAATTTCTCCAAAATTCCCTTGTTCCGATCATGATAGCTTGGTGGACCTGAATCAAAGTACTAAGGTGCGTAAAAAGCATGCCTGTGCGTCCAGGAGTGAAAACGTTCTTTTTTAAATTACATGTTGGTGTTTTACCTGTTAATACATGGATGACAGAAAAGGGGCTGTTCGTTCGGTCGGAGACCGCTGTTTCGCCCTTCGCAAACGACAAACAATTGAACACGTTTTCCCAGAATGCTAGGATGCGGTGTTCTTCTGGGATGTATTGAAACAGGCCTTGAAAAAAATTTGCCTTTGGATGCTCCAAAAACAAGATATCTGATAGTTGAAAATGATGGTGCATTTCTGTATGATATAACTATGGTATTAGCTTTGCCCAGTATTTGGATATCTCGCGTGGCTGTACGGCATGCTGACGTTCATGCACGAGAAGTAATGAAGTACTCTCATGAGTCAATAGCTTCACTTATAGAAATAGAAAAAAATCAAAAGGAGTAACCCGACTGGGTATCCCGTACAGATTGTCCTTTGCACACGATGCAGTTCTACTGAGTAAGAAGTTTCCTATGTGTTGTTGAAACATTAAGAAATCTAATAAAGGCGAAAAAAAGATGTGCTCAGTGGAACGACACTCGCCTTGGGATCTTCGGTACCCGGGTTCGAATCCAGCTCCGCCGGAAAAGTTTAGTTTGTTTTATTCATTTCAACCACTCTGTCTCGTTCTCTATCTGCACTTCTTCTTCTCACTTCGCACTCTCTCTCTTTCTTCGCTTTGTCCTCACCGGCTTCGCCAATTTCACGGACGCTCCGTACGGCTGAAACTCAATTCAACGACTTCGCTGTTAAGACGAGCCGTCGTGGTTCCTATTACGCTTCTTTGTCAGCTATAATGGTTAATGAGGGCGTGCATGGTAACAGAAACGCCAAAGAAGGAGAGCTAGTGTGCAATGCATGAATGAAATTCTGCCAGAGTAATATCACTAGCGCACGCCTTTCGTATACTACTATCTGTACGAGAGTGGGCTTAAGTACTCCAAGCCGAATGGGTGACATACCTATTATGCTTTCAAAATTGTCTTGTGTTCTCATTATGCATTTTCGTTGTGCTGAATTACATGTATTTGCCTGTTTCACTGCGCATATTCACCCGTTCCAAATATTCTAATTATTAGTGTGCGTCTACGGGTGTATTCACTGTTTCTTCGTGGACTGCTCCACGGGGCGCGGCCGGTTCGATGCATAATCGATGCCTAATAAAGACACCGTGACAACCACATCCTCACAAGTGGTGGAGGTGCTGGGTACTCCACGCAAAATCATACAGAGCCGTCTTTTTTTCCTCCCCAAAAGGACAGGGGGTGACCAGGGGCTAGTAGAGGGGCGTATTATATTCCGTTGCAGCATGTCGGCGACGTTTTCTTCGATTACTTTTCGTTCGGCTAGCGATAGGGAATATTGGCGACCACGCAGGAAGGGCCTGCCGTCTGTCTCTATCCGATGCGTGGTAACGGGCTCTTTTTAGTGTCCCACCGTCATATATTTAGGGAAAATTTGCCTTTCATTTGCACATTTGTTTCGATTGCTAAGCGAGGAGCAGTATACGATGCCGCAATGAAGACACCAACCTGTCCTATTCACCGCTTCAGTAAAACGAAAAATAGTTCATGAGCAAATGCACTAGTCAGCAATAGTTATACGTGATTTTAGTATAATGCGCTAAACTATTGCAATCACTCCCAGAAAGGCCCGACTAGCATATGCGCAATAACTTCAAGACTAGCGCAAGCCTTTCGTACTTGTATTCGCACGAAGGTGCGCTTATGTATTCCTAGTGGTCTTTATGCGCGTGGTTTTTCGACCCTTCGTGATAGTTTAGCGAAGAACATTAAAGGATGGCATACCGACAAGCCTCCTTTGACGGCTCATTATACGTGACTTTCAAATATCTGCGCCCGAAGACACCAGCCGCGTTGTCCCAGAGACATCCGCGCACCTGCTCCCAAGCGAGATGGATGAATTCATTAGTCACGCTCGCCGGATGACGCTGCCAGAGCATTCGATCGTCGCGGGTCGATTTCGTTAATCGGTCAGCCGAGAAGACACGGGTCAATTACTTCAACGCTCCGCAGCACATCGACATCGAGGCTCAATAACCGGACTAGTCGAGCCGAGTGCTGAAACGTATTGAACTTTTTTAACGCTGGACGCCCCACTGCGTGAAAAGTTATTCGACGACAGAGCTGGCCCACATGTTTCATGTACAGAGGTTTTGTCGTTCTCATGCTTTGCGTTAAACTGCCAGCTGATTTTTTTTTGGAAAAATTGCGATCATTGTTCGATTAGCGGGAGCGGGTATTACGCAAGAACAATGAAGGTACTTTATCAAGTGGTCGAACGAATGGCTCATGATTAAAGGCAGCGGGATGTAGCGAGAAAACAAGAATTGTGACGAGCATTGGTTTCGATTAAAGGGGATTAACTTACTTCGATCAAGGAGTGGGATTGAAACGACGCTCAGAAAACAATATTCGGAACACATTTCTCAATATGGGTCTCTTCCGATTACAGTAATTGCAAAAACCTATCTGCATATCATGTTCATTAGACGGCGCGCTCCAAATTTGGAAACTAAAGCGGTGAAGTCGAGCACAATTTGAGAACCGACACAACCACAGAACGGCTGAAAGTGTGTACGTTCTACTCCTGTTTTTTTTTTCAGCAGGGATGCACCTACAATATATGCGGGCAAAGTACGTTGAAGTTGGGTCGTTTAAGTAATTATAACAAACAAAGCGAGGTCCACATATGCTGTGGCATATTTGTCTTACGACAATTTTGTAGGGTCAATCATAAGCCAAAAAGAATGTTCGATGTCTTAGTCGGCTGGAGTGGATAGAGCTAATCCGAAGTTTCAAAGGTGTCAACTGATGCCTCATCCGGACGACATTTCTTTAATGTTTTCACTCCCTGTTCTCTAACCTATGCACCTTTTATAATGAGTTTTATTGGCGGCGAATATCCGATAAGAGCCTCGAACTCATGTCTCCGAGGGCCGCTTCAAGCAACGGTTGTGCTTAGTTACGCTTTCTTGACGTAAATTAACAATAGAAATTACTGCCACTGACAAGAACAGCCCAAAGTACCTGTTCATCTGTAGGCTAGTGACTTGCGGGCGAAGCCGAAAACGGTCACTGAACCATCCATCGTAGAGCAGGTACAGTTATACTCAGCCAAAATAGCTAAAGCAAGGCAATAAGAAGAAACACCTCTCTCCCTTTTTTCTCGTCTGTTCGAACATTTTGTTTACCACGCGAGGAACTAAACGTAACGAATGGTTCGCCACCAATCTATAACTATCTGACATTTCCAAGTCGCAGCGTTGGTGCGCTCTTATTGCTGTATTCATTGGGACGCAGGTACGTGAGATTGGCGTCATATGCGAAGTAGTCTCCCTAGCCCTCTGACCACACCGTAATACTGTCACTGAGTAGAACGACAGAGGCTGCATCTCGAGCCTCATTTACGTGCTGCACAGCCACATATAGCAGGCATGCTCATAAAGATTTTAAAAAAAATTACAGCATATCCACGGGGTGAATGATGATGAGTGGGCGAAGCTACGGAGGTTCATCGGTAAACCGTGAATTCTGCCCAGTACATCATCAAGACGTGAGATCGTGCGCGTTTATACTAAAGGGTCGATGAATTTTACATGTACGCTGTGAATTTTCATTGTTTAATCACGCACAGGAGAAATCGCACACAGGCACTACCTTGGAGGTCAAAATCCAGTGCCATATATACGGGAAACAAGAAACTCGCTAGCAGACGCTGCCTGCGTCGGCATCGCGAGGCGAGAGAGAGGGGGGGGGCCGTTGAATGGTTGTGAGGGAGAGGGGGATAGGGTAGGGGGAGAGAGAGGGGGAGTGTCGACTGTCGTCGAGCTCGACCGCGGCATATTCACCGTGGTGACGCCATCTAGTGTCACAACCGTGGGAGAAGGAGGGGAAAGGGAGAGAGTGGGGGCGAGAGAGGGGGAGCTCGACTGTCGTCGAGCTCGACCGCGCCATATTCACCGTGATGACGCCATTTAGTCTCCAGTCACCCAACCGCCGCAATGCACACATCTCTATGGGACAGCGCCATCTAGGAAACTAGACGAGAAAGGGCGATGACGACCAGCACCATCTAGTATATCGTCAACCAACTGCAGTTTGCATGCATCTCTATGGGACAGCGCCATCTATTTGCATTTCTCAGCGTATATGCATTCGTTATATAGTACAAGTAGCGCCATCTATGGCCGGATTGTAGACTCAACGAGCGGTGGTTACAAACAAACGATAATGGGGACGAACGGGTGACCCCATAAGGAGCTTCGCCCCTAAAAGTTGTGGGACGCTGAAGGTTCACCTTTCAGAATTAACGTTCTAGCGTTATTGGGCTCCGTTCGCATCGCCTCCTCTTAACGCAATCATGTTTTCTCGTACGTTCAAACTACTGTCCGAGCTACCATGTGTCCAGGTGTTAAGTCCTAGTTTTTCATGAAGAATATCACTTTGAGAAATTAAATTTTGTTCGCTACCGCACCAGTTCTGTGTCAAAGCGCTGCATACAATAATGATGCTCCCGCGTTTCTATCGATTAGTCTGCTCAGTTATCTCAACGACCAGCCGTTTTTTTCAAAAGTTACGGACCTGTCCCGCAGCCTTCTTGCTTCACATTTCACAGAGGTTCGAAAATGTTAGAAACCGGTGTACCGTGCATTTTCAATGCATATTAAAGTATACCTAAGGTGGTCCATTTTTCTGACGTCTTCCACTACGGCGCAATAATATCGGGATTTTGACGCGTAAAAAAAAAACCCCCAGCATGTGTATGCAACTAGCCTCCTCCCTTTGTCCGTTGTATCTGCAGCTGTCCTATTTTCTCCATTCGCGCAACCATTCACCATGTCCTCCTTTCCCTTTTGTTCCCAGATGGTGTTGATAGGCCTGATGCTTCCCATCGTGCTCGTCGTCATCTCAGTGATGGTGGGTGCCCCGCTGCTCGTTCCCGCCGTGCCACCAGCTCTGCTGCCTCCGCTCACCCAGGAGGCTTCGCAGGGCCGTCGACGACGCCAGGTATTCGGGGAGCCCCTCGAAGATGTGCTCGTCACGACGCTAGAGAAGCTGCTTGTCGCTGTGGCCAAATATGGCGACCTGTGAAGCACCCTTCGTTGGCAGCTGCCACAAATTCGTGATCGTCACAGTGCCACCAAAGTGGAGGCAGCTACCCAAGCCATGGCTCTGGAAGGAAGGGAGAAGCCATCATGCGTTCTCATCCGTTTGTGGTTTCTCTTTTTGCAAAAGACATTGGACGCAGACATTGGACTTTGTAGGCTGCGGTCGTTATACGGAGAGGAGATCATGTGGGTTGTTTTTAGCAATATCTCAAGCACTGTCGTGCTGGAAGTGAAGTGGATGCTCTCATTGCCGGAAGCCACAGTTCTGCGACACATACGTCTGCAAGGTCATCGTGTCGAGACCGAGAGAGAGAGAGAGAGAGAGAGAAAGCAACTTCATCCCATCTTAAAGAGGAGGCGAAAAGAACGCGAGAGACCTCTTCGCGGTAGGCCTTCTTCACCAGCTCAGCCCACCTCTTGATAGTCTCCTGAAATGCGAGGTCATAGCTGGGCATAATATATATTGTTTTCATGGTTTAATGCTCGAGCTGGTGTCCGCGCAGTTTGCACCAACACGTTCTTTTCCTATAGTGCACTGTTCGCAAGCTCTGCAACCGGAGGTTAACGCCCGAATCGTTCTCATTGCTGAGGCCACCTGTGAAGACAGAGAAGCCATCAAGTTCTTAAGTATGCCCCGAGAATTCTTATCTGTCACACATACAAGGCACACATGCCATCACAGACTACGCTTCCTACAAAGCGCGTCGCCTGCAAGAAACAAACGTCGTTATTGCCATGCATAAAATCAGAACGCATCCCTGCGTCTTTTGTTTGTCTTTTTGCGTGCTTAGGAGTCTAACAAATATCGATTTCATTAGGCAGTTTATGTAATGTATAGCAACCTTAAGCACTTGACGGGAACGTATTTGTATCGCAGTCCAGACTGGTTCTTTGCGCACTACTTAGTTTTCCTGATAATTTGTGAGGAATCAATTTTTGCGCGCTTTGATGAGTACGATTATGTTCCAGTCCAGGGGAAACCATTGGTATCCCCTGAAATTGTTTTGCGATAGAGTAGAAGATAATTACTCGCTTGTCTCTTAGAATAACATTCACGTCGACATGCACGCATTGGCATGCACAAACTTCGAGTTTTCCGGTTTTACACTTATTCTTTCATGATGGTAACTAGCCCGTACTGTGCCTTACAGGCCCTGTACGGTACAGCGCCCGGCCCCTGTTCAAGTAGTTCTGCAGTCTCCTTTTTTCTTTCCTGTTTTCATGAAGTTGCCAATCATCTGTTTATGAACATGTCATCCTGCACTTCGTGTGAGGTGTGATAAATAAAGTTTGGGAATGAAACCTTGAAGACACCAGTGCCCACACCTGCATCACGCACTTGATGATATGAAATGATGCTTTCCTGAAGCATTTATCGTTCGCAGATATATTCTTCAGTGCAATTTCCTCGATCAAGAAAGTCCCTTACGTTACGGCTCTTTTACGGCTTCTTCAGCCATCGGTCATCATTTAGCTTGCCCAGTACAACGTGCTTGAAATTCCAATATAATTATAATATAACCGCGACCCTCCTGACCACGATATGGCATCGTCGTGGAAGCATGGTGCAGGGCTTTTTGAGGTCATTACGCGAAGAATTGCCCTAGCTAAACTACAAAAAAAACATACCACCACATCAGCGGCACCTGCGGTATTGGACTGGAGCTGTAACCGTATAGACGCCTGTTGGTGCTGTGCCCTGAACGGAAAATTGGACAAATACCTGCAAATTTGAAACTAACGCCAGATCATATTCCTTATGTTTGCTCTGATCTATGACTACGTGACTATATGCATTTGCTGAAATGCTGTGACCGCGATATTCCTAAAAAGATTTTAGAGTTGAAAATATACTTTAATGACCTAGCCCAATGTCGTTAAGTTCAGTTGTCAGTAAAGTAGCGCCCCCAAACAGATGCACAAATTCAATTCCGAAACGCAATATAAAGGCTGAATAGCCGATATCAGTATAATCATAATTTACATCTTGAAGTACAATGCAGGGGCCGAATTCACAAAACTTCTCTTTCGTAAGTGCTTTTTGCCATTGGTCAGGAAGCGTCTCTAATGATATGTCCAGCAGTGGCATTGGCTAAAATTTTCTCTTAAGAGCTTTTTTGTCGTAAGTTTTTTTCGTGAATACGGGCCCTGAACTGTATATGTTCCGGTCACGACACACAGTTCTCTAGGAAGCCTATTTCGAGTGGTGAAAGAGCGGTGGACTGTGCGATACAGCCCCGAGCTGAGTAAACGGGGAGCACGCTTGCCTAAGGGTAGCCTATGCCCCGTAGTCCCCCAATTTTCACGGCATTTTGAGCAGCAGCTGAAAGGAAGTTTTGTTTATTCATTGGCCTCCTTGTTTGAAAAAAAATGAATTTCTTCGTCCACGAGAAAGCGCATTGTATACCTGTCTTCTGGATCCATATACGAAAGAGCATTAGGAAGAATAAAATATTTTCATGAACAGAGGAATCGCTCATCTCTTTACAACCACTTTCAAGCTAGTCACGGTATATTGCTTTCAAATGACAGTACCGTTGTAGTTTAGAACGACAGTTCCCTTGCAGTTGCTGATAGCTTGAATAGTTCCTCCGGCTGACCATCTCCTTGCCTGCTGGCTTGCTTGCCTATTTGTTTGGATTGTGCTCTTTTTGTTCAGGCAGGCACAACACCCTAACATTTTCTTGCGTTGTTTCTTTGTTAGGAAAATTTTCGTCGTCATCCCTGTCATCCTGTTCACTGCAGCACCACGGTACCAATCCTTGCTTCTCTGGCGGGAAGTTAATTCGAATTTTTTTGCATGGAAATTTCTGAATTCATGCCCCCCCAAATCTCCAATGTATTGCCCACGAACCCGTTTCCCCTCCCTTGCTTTCTCAATGTGTTATCTAATTCGACATTGCTTCCTTGACGTTTTCATTATGATCGCGTAGCCAATGGCCAAACTGCCGCAGCCCAAGTAACCCGACTTCATGCGACGAAGTCGGGTTACTTGGGCTACACGCTGGCGGACACCCATGAGTGCCAGCCCGCTTTGTCCCAGCGACAGAAGAGGCCCGCGAGAGCATTGTGAATCGCTCGGGCGCCGCGGCAATGTCGCGCGTCGAGTAAGCAAAACGCGGCGGCGGAACACGCGTCACGCGCGACGTGCTACTCGAGCGCTGGCCGTCTCGATCCTGTCAAGGTGGCCGCGCCGTCGCGTGTTGCGTATCCGCAACGAAGATCCTTGTGCACGACAATCTCTGGCCTCGTTCTCTTCGTCGGCGCGACGGCGAGCTGGTGGAACGGCCGCTGCTTCGTGGTCACGGTGGCTTTTTCAAACACTTCTTTTTCAATTGGCGCGTTGTCACGGTGTGATCACTCGCTGAAGTGTCAGCCTTCGAAGGGATTTCCCCGCTCTTGCGCTTGTTTAAGGGGACGCTACAATGAAATAGTGTATCGTCTTATACGGACAGATTGTCCTTTGAGGACGTTATTGTTGTTGATGTATCCATCGTGGTTTGAATACCGCAGGAGAAAATGATCGATCTGTGGAGTTTAACGGCCCAAAACCAGCTCTGATTAGGAGAGACGCCGTAGTGGAGGTTTCCGGAAATTTCGACCACCTGGGGTTCTTTAACGTGCACTGACATCGCACAGCACACGGGCCTCAACATTTCGCCTCCATCGAAATACAGCTGCCGTGGCCGAGGTTTCATCCCGCGATGTTCAGATCAGCAGCCGGGCGCCATGACCACCAGACTACGGTGGCGGGGCGCAGGTGGAAATTAAGGTAAATGTTTCAAATTTTTTATTTGCTCTCTGAAACTGTCTGGAAACGTCAGACCAACCAAACACGACACCGTGCTTTTCAGTGTTTTTTCTAGAGACGAAGCACCTTAGGGGCTCGAGCTGTGGGCGTCTCTTGTCGTGTCCTGTCGTCAAGGCAAATTAAGTTGTTAAAGGATGGTAAAAAAAAAAAACGAGCGTATAACTGATAAAAGCGGCTCGAAATAAACTAACATGACTTAAACCAATCAAAAATAAGGTAATAGTCAGTATTTGACTGTATTAATAACGGACATTTGATACATTCGGTTGTGGAAATTCTGTGGGCCCATCTTGGAGGCAGTGCCCCCAGACAGTGTACGTGTAGGTTTGTCGTGTCAGAAGCGATTCTAACTAGCTTCTGCTGATGCTCCCGAGCTGTCAACGCCTAACGCCGTCGTCGTGTCCACAGTAA
>JABSTT010002858.1:0-56724 GCA_013339685.2 Hyalomma asiaticum
CAGAAGGACGGCGTAGCACCGTACGCTATACAAAGCTTCTTTCTCGGCTCTCTCTCTGCATGGTCTTTGACAGCAATTATCAATGGAAAGCAAACTGCTCCCATTGAGCGGCTGGTCTCCCACGCTGGCCCCCAGGGGTTCCTGGTACGAGACCCTTCCCTTTCGCTGAACGTCGCTCGGGGGGGGGGGTCGCGGCTGCGCGACCGTACTTGTCCTCTCAGTGGCCGTTTCGGGGAAGAGCAGCTCGGACGCGTAGGAGGACAATGCATGAGAAGTGCGCCGTCGCTTGAAGCGACAATGCGCTTGGCCCAACCAATTCTTTAACGACCGGCATGCGCTCTCGGCGCGCCGACTGGAACAAAGGGTTGAGTCGCAGCAGTGTCCGAACTGCGGGAAAGGCGAAGACACGCTGTGTTCCTGGAACGACAGGGTTCGACTGGATGAGCGTGGGAGATGGCCCGAATGCCGCAGGGCTGCTACGATACCGATATTTCGATTGTGAGAATATCTGAGAGCGGGATAAGGAGAGGGAGAGCCATGATGGAAAGAATGCCAAAATGCCTGTTTAAACTGCAAAGACGCTGCTGTCGGATTAGGGACAGCCCACTAGGGAGTGGCTTAATCTGAGGATAAACAGATTGGATGACAGAAGGTTGAGGCGGACCAGCAGTGGCCACCTCCCCTTTTCTTTGTTACCGCAAGGTACTAAAGACTGGACGGGATTCGTTTCCCTTCAGTCTAGGCTGTAATCACTTAACTGATCGATCAGTAAGACTCCGTACGATGCAACTTCTGTCTGGGCCGTAACCACTCGGTGGTCGAACAGTGAGACTAAGTTCGTTGTATGTAGTAACAGTGTTCTAGGCTCTAACTTAAGAAAAGTTAAGTAGAAGAGTAAGACGCTGTTGATGTCTATGTTATCATCAGTGTGCTTCGGCAAGATGTACATATGACTGTAATATTTGCTACAATATACCTTCAAGTTCATTACCTCCAACCTGCCTCCTGCTTCATCGACGTCGATCATCTCTTGACGGACTTCAATCCACATCAAGGAGAAAACGAACAAGAAAAACATAAACTTGGCGGTTATACGTCGCTTTGCGTGCAAGGTTGCTAATAAAAGTCGAGCGGATACGAACTGGCACTTATTATGCCGGCCAGGAGAGGGCCGCCATCCGTAATGCCAATAATAATAATGCCGAAGCCGAGAACGAAATTCCTTGGCGCCGGGCCCTGATGGATGTGTATAACATGACGGACGGCACTCTCCAGCAGACCGGCGATTCCGTCGGGTTCGCACTATAGGAAATACGGGCAGGTGTATGTGCGTGTGTGTGTTGAGTGTTCGCGCGGGATTTTGTGCGTTGGTGGCTGCGCGACCATTTCCGCCGGGAAGAAGTGTCCCTTTTCGTCGCCGTCACCGACCCGCACACGACCGCAATTCACCGCTCTCAGTAATTACGAGCCTTTTTCGAGAGACAAGTATACCTGATTTAGAAGCCTAAGCGAAACTACTCTCTAGACTCTGTTTTGGTAAGTGGCATCTCAAGACGATTTTTGCCGGGCCAATTACCTCTTCCAGGGTTTGAATGCGGGGTGGTGTCTGATGAAGACGAAGCCGATGAGTATCGTTGCATCCAACACTACTAACGTTGCACCGCACGCGCTGTGGCGTTGCGTCCCACGCTCCCTGGCGTTGGCATAGTAGAAACAAAAAGACAGGACGCCGACCAAGAAGGTGTCAAAAATAAAAGAATGACAAAATGACGTTTCGGCTTCCACACGGAAGCCTTGTTCACAAAGCTGGGAGGCCCGAAGCCTCCAGCTTAAATCCGCAAAAATAATCGCTTGAGGCATCTTGCATACGTAAGAGGTAGATTGCCGTCGTTACGGTTAAGCGTGTTCGCTGTCGTTTGGATAGTCAAAGATTCCAAATATTGCCGTTTCATCCAGTTCTTTTCCCGGGCGATAACTGAAGCTTGGTCCCAATCAAAGCCGTGGTGCGTTTTTTCTGCGTGCTCTGCGAGGGCACTGGAAACGACTTTTTTCTCTTACGTCATTCATGTGCTCCTTTAGACGTCGCTCGAAATTTCCGCTTTCACCCACGTAGACATAATTGCAATCAGCGCAAGGAATCTTATACACAACGCCAGGGAACTTTTCCTTTTTTAGTTTGTCCTTGACGCTGACAAGCTCGTGACGTAGCTTGTGGCTCGGAATATGGGCGACTTGCACATTATATCCACGCAGGACGCGTGCCAACGCCTCGCTGATGCCGGGAACGTACGGAATGGAGGCGCGGCGCTGGCTGGGGGAATCACGTGGCTCAGTCGGGCGCAGGGCTCGTTTCTCGGATGAAGCAATAAAGCTTCTGGGGTACTTGCATGCGCCGAGTTCGCGTCGGATGCACGCTAAGTCGGAGTCCAAGTCTTCAGGCTTGCTGCAAATTCTTTGGGCCCTTTTAATTAAAGAAAAAGCCACAGACCGTTTGTGACTTACAGGGTTTACCGACGCGAAATGAAGGTAGCGCCCACTATGTGTGTCCTTTCTATGAACGTTGAACGACAGACGTTGTCGGTCCCGCTGTACCATTACGTCAAGAAAAGGTAGACGTCCAGAGCTCTCCTCTTCCACGGTGAACTTTATAGCTTCCTCAATGCTATTCAAGTGTACGGTGAATGCGGCCAGGGCGTTTTTCTTTATGATGCAAAAGCAATCATCAACGTAGCGGAAGAATACTTTCGGAGGAGGTTCGAAGGAAGCCAGAGCCCGGCCTTCCACTGATTCCATAGCCAGGTTTGCCGCAGTTACGGAGATCGAAGCGCCCATTGGGGCTCCATGCAGTTGCTTGTAAATGACACCGCGGAAACTAAAGTATGTATTCCTTAAGCAGAAATCCAGTAGTCTTGCGAGATCCTGCACCTCAAACACGGTACGCTCGCCCAGTTTCTCATCAGTCTGCAGGGCATCTTTGCAGGCGCTCACAGCAAGCGCCACAGGAACACAGGTAAAAAGGGAAACGACGTCGAACGAAACCATGATTTCATCGTCATCCACAGTGAGATGGCGCACCTTGTCAATGAAGTCCTGCGAGTTACGGATGAACGTGGGGCATTTCCAACCAGTGGAGCACACACACGGTGAAGGTAACTCGAAAGTTTGCAGAGAGGTGAACGCGTGAAATCCACGATGGGCCGCATTGGCGTTGCCAGACTTATGAATTTTGGGGAGGCCATACAGTGCCGAGCGGAGCCGTTGTGGCAAAGAAGCGAAAAATAAAGGGCCTTGTGTTGCGGAGACACGTAGCGGAAAACGTCAGCCAGAAGCTTCTGCAGTTCCCGTTCCACTTTTAGTGTGGGGTCACGTTTGAGGACGGCATAGGTGCTGCTATCTGGACGAGGTCCGACATCTTGCTGATGTAGTCAGTGGTGTTCATAATAACAGTGGCATTCCCTTTGTCAGCTGGCAGTATCACAATACCGCGGTTCCTGCGAAGATTCCTGATTGCGTTATGCTGTTCGGGCGATAAGGCAGAGTGCGGTTTACGCGGGAGCTTGGCGAGAACTGCTGATCGCACGAGTACGGGCCTCGTTCTCGCTCGGAGCCATCCACCTGACCAATCGCATGCTCAACGGCACAAATAATTTTCTTTGGGTCAAGTGCGGCACTCGTGTTGAAGTTCAGTCCGAGTTCGAGTACGCTCATCTCCTTGGCTGACTGGGCGTGTAAGAGGACAAATTGCACACCACTGACCTGCTCGGTTTGGACGTGTTATTCCTGTGGCGAGGCTGTAGGCGATCCAGTTGTCCGATGTGTCTGTTCACACTGGGAGAACTGTAGTTGAGCCTTGAAATTTCGCGTGTAGCTGAATACTGGCGAAAACATCCGGGCACTGGTATTCAAGGCGACGGCGAGCGAAGATAGAGCTGATTCTGGAAGTCCCGGATGGTTGCTCTGCAGTCCATGATCCGGGCTTGAAGTAACTGCGCCTCAGCTTCGATACTACTTGGTGTCCGAAAGCCGTGTGCACCGGTCTCAGTAAGCGCAATGACTTCGGAATCAGGCCTTGGGCTTTGCACGACAGGTTGAAGTTCAGGTGAGCTTTGAATGAAGACGCCCGTACGGCAAGCGAAATAAACTGGCGGATTTGGGTAACCATTGGTTGGCCATACGCCTGGCGTAGATGGCCATACGCCTGGCGTTGCACGAAACGCACTGTGTGTTTCTATCGAACAAGCACACGTGAAAGACTGCACCCACAGAATAAGAAAAAACCGTTTTCTTTCGTGTTTTCGTTCTGCATGCTGCACCGAAATTGTGAATGGTGAACTTGTTGTTTGTTTGCGTGTATGTGCACGTGCGTGATTGGATTCATGCATTCACGGCACTGGTATGAGGGTTTTTTGTTTGTGTGAGCGACTGCGATTACGGAGGCGATGGAGTAAAGATATTCCACAATTACGTCTCTGTGTTGAGTTACAACGTACTGGCGATGGAAGATGGGATACAGCAAGAACCCCGAAGATGGCTTCTTCGGGCGCTACCCTTGGCGAGCTGCCGGAGTTCGACTCGGGCACCGGGGACTTCGAGGTCCACCTCGAGTGGCTCGGGGGTTTCATCGCCGCCAACTGCGACATCGCAGGAAAGAAACTACGACATATCACCCGATATCTGAGCTAAGATCACAGTTCCACCATACCCAAAAACATGAATCCGGTATACAACGTGGATAGACCTATCACCAAAGCCACAGCATGACCGAGATATTTGATCGCAACGAGGATGCGGTCTTTGTCGATGTAGCACGCTATCGAGACCACCACTACTGCGTAGCTGCAGTCGTACACCACACACACCAATGGAATACAGGCGTCTTAATCACCACAACAGGGGTGGTGCAACATGGGTGGGACCTGCCCCAGCGAACCGATGGCACACTTCCGACAACGGTCACGTCTGATTTGCGTGCGGTTGCGCCGGACACGTCGCACGTTATTGCGATCGCGTGCAGCCGCGTCGAGTGGCATTCCCTGTCACCAGCCGGTCTAGCCGCCCGTACTACGATGTCACCTCAGTTGCGGGCAGCTCCATCTACCCGCCGTTCAGCGTACCCACGCAGCTGCTCCTTGTCACCTATGATGATGATGAAAAAACTTTTATTGTAGAGGAGAGAGGTACGGGGCCAAAGCATGACCCCGCTACATGGTCGGCGTCCCTAGTCCGGGACACCGCATGACGAGGCCCCGTCTCGCGCCCGTCGCACCAGAGCCCGTTGTGACTCTAGCGATGAGCTGTTGAGGAGGGGTCTCCCATGCCTCTCGGGAAGGGGTAGGGGAAGGGCAGAGTGTCGGAACGGAACGAAAAACGAAAAACGAAAAACGAAAAAACGATATTTTTGACCGGAACGAAAACGTAACCGGAACGTTATTTATTATTTCGTTCCGGAGCAAAAACGAAATTTTTTTATCGTTTTTCGGTTCACGGGAAGACTTTACGATCCGGAACAACCGAGGTCATGCAACGTGAGCAATGATGCATAACTCAGGGTTCAACGTCAGCACGCATCTCGGGCAGGTGTTTCAAAGGAAAGATGCGTTGAAATAATGCAGGAAACCAAGCAAGTGGCAACCATAGCTGTTTGTATAAATTCAAGCAGAGATTTCGCGTGCCTTTCACACAGGCCGTCGTGGAGAGGGCGTTGTCGTCGCTTATGTGTTGAAATTTTGAGACTAGCGCAAAAGACGGCAACCGGAGCGTACATGTTAGCGCAGTGGCCCTTGGTGTGCCAGCCACACAAGTCAGCGTTGCGAGGGCGTTTCGGCACTCAATTTTGTTTTGCAGAGCAGCTGTCTCGCTTATCGGCGAGTACACTTGATGACCTGCTGCTTCTGAAATCGTGTGCCCCCTTTGACGAAATTCGGGATTCAGTTTGAGTAAAATGAATACCAAGTATTTGTGTGTCCTTCTTCGAAACTTTTTGCTACTTCCCTCATAGTCACACCGTGGCTTTGGGACGTAAAACCCCTACAATATTATCGCATTTTTATGTATAGTTTCCGTATCTTTGCTGTTTTTAAAAGGTGCTTTTATATTAAGTATTTTGTTCGTTCTTATTATTGAAAAAATAACGTTATGAACCGTTACGGACGTTTATTTTTTGTTCCTGAACGAAAACGGAACGGAACCTTTTCTGCGAACGAAACGAAAACGGAAACGAAAAACATTTCGTTCCGACCAGCCTGGGAAGGGGGTAGGTGGGGATTTTTCGTGCATGCCCACACCATGTGGAAGATATCCCAGGTCTCCCCACAATGTGGGGACCGCCCATCTGAGTTCGCTCGAAGGCTTTAGATTGCAGGACAGAGTAGAGTAACTGTCTGCAGGCGCCTTAGAGTTCGCTCTTCCGCCTTACTCAGCCCCTTGCAGGAAGCCGGGAAAAGGCGGTGAGTGTACGCCGATAATATGTTAGAATTCTTTGAACCGCAGCAGCGTGTATTGGCCTCCGAGTCATAAGAGCCAGGGTGAGGAGCCCGGTGGGTAAGCGCTCGGGCGGCCGCGTCAGCGGCCTCATTACCTCGTAAGCCCTGAGTCCAGGAGCCCATACGATGCGTTTCGGGGCTGGATCAGCGAGAGCCCGTTTTAAATTTGGCTGGCTAAGGGGGATATCTCCGTGCCAAGTAATGAGCACATGCTTTACGGGAGTCCGTGATAATTACTTTCGAATTGGGATCCGCAGCAGCAAGCGCTATAGCGACTTCCTCAGCGCACTCTCGATTTTGTGCTCGGAAGGAGAGCCCATTGACATGCTTTTCCCGGTGAACTACACAGGCCGTGTAAAATCCCGTGGGCGAAGGTCCCTGCGATATCTACGTAGAATACACCAGGTCGGGAGCCGTGTTGCCTCTCAAGCATTCGAGCTCGCGCTTGCCTTCTGCCTTCGTGCGTTTGCCTATCCATGTTACTGGGCAGTGGAGAGACCGAGAGCATATGTCGCCACAGTTCCGGAACACGCTCCGCCTCCTCTGCAGTGCAAGTGTGTTGCATGTGCAAGCGGTTCAGCAGGCGGCGCCCGGGAGCCGTCTGCACGAGCCGGTATATTGGTTCATAAGGTGGGCCTCCCGCAACTCCTGGTAGGAGTTGAGCACACCTAACGCCCTGAGTTTGGCGTTGGAAGTGGCCACCGGGAGATCCAGAGCCCGTTTAGTAGCCTTACGGATGATGGCATCTATTCTTTCGTCTTCTTGCTTGGTAGTGCGTACGGTATGGGACGGCGTAGAGGATCCGGCTAGTCACGAAGGCATGGGCGAGCCGAAGCGCGTCCTTGCCCCGCAGACCACCCCGCTTGTTGGAAACGCGGTGGATCATGCGCCCTACCTGTTCGCCTACCCTCTTGAGTTTTGCAATAGTGGCAGTCCGGTATGAGTCTGTGGTGAATGAACAGGCCCAGAATCCGGAGCTCTTCCACCTCTCTGATGGGAACCCCAGAGAGGGAGATGTGTATGGCTGACTTATCTCTCGGCGTCGCTCTAACGTGCAGAAGCTCTGATTTGGTTGGAGCACATTGGAGTCCACAATCGTTGGCATACGCCTCGACTATGGATGCGGCCCGCTGAAGGCGTTCCTGCATTTCACCAAGGCTCCCTTCAGTGGTCCAGATTGTAATGTCATCGGCATATACTGCGTGTTCCGTGCCTTCCACCCTGGCCAATTCGCTTGGAAGGTGCATCATGGCAATGTTGAACAGGAGCGGTGATAACACCGCTCCCTGAGGGGTACCCCGTGTTCCCATAATGTACGGGCCATATTCCTCGTCTTCGATCCGAAGAAGGGCCTGGCTTTTAGAGAGGAAATCTCTGACATATGGAAAGGTCTTAGCCCCGCAATCGGTGGAACTCAAGTTAGCCAGGATGCTGCTGTGTTTACCTTGTCAAAAGCCCCCTTCAGGTCAAGGGCGAGGATGGCTTTGTCATTGTGTTGCATAGTTGTGGGCTGTATGACGTCCCTATGCAGCTGGAGACGGACGTCCTGAGCAGACATGTGTGGGCGAAACCAAAACATGGTGTCTGCAAAGAAGCCCTTGCCCTCAAGGTATGGGGAGAGGCGATCTCGTACCATCGTCTCCATAAGCTTGCCCGTGCACGAGGTGAGTGATATGGGCCTCAGATTTTCCGTATTCACGGCCTTGCCTGCTTTAGGGATAAATGTCACAAGTGATGTTTTCCATTCGGAAGGTAGTGCACGGCCGTCCCAGATCTGGTTCATATATTCCAATAAATGGAGGTAGGTTGTGTCAGGGAAGGTTTGCCAACAGCTTCACTGTTATGCGGTCCAGCCCCGGAGCCGTACCCCAGCGCATTTTAGCTAAGGCAGCTTTAAGGTCATGCAACTCAAATGGGCATCGAGTTGGTGATTAGGCTTACCAGAGTACGTGTACTCCGGCCCAGCCGGGTCCTCCGTACGACAGAGATATGTATCGCACAGAGCATCCGCAAGCTGTGCCGGAGTGCCTTGGTACCCTTGTAGAGCTCGCCGGAGCTGCTTCTGCGTCTCCCTCTCGTTGAGAGGGGTCTATGAGACTGCGAAAGAGACGCCATGTCGCCTTCGAGCTCATCTGACGAGCTGCTGCGTCGCAGCGGGCTATCCAGTTTGAATCTGAGAGGTGGGCAGCGTACGCTGCAGCCTGTTCCGTTAGTTGGGCTACGCGGATACGTAATTTGCGATTCGTCTTCTGTTTTTTCCATCGTTTTATTAAGCTTCGGCGCGCCTCCCACAAGTGTAGGAGGTGAGTGTCAACTGCGGGGATCTCTTCGTTGGTTTGAACGGTAGTAACAAATTTTTTCTGAAGTTGCTTATGTGTTTCGCCCATTCTGCATAGCCTCCAGAAAATAGTAAGGAGGAAGAGCCTCATTGCGAAATTGGGTCCGATCGGTCAGCTTGGCTTGACCGCATTTTTTACGAGCTGACTTTTCCATGAGTGTGATCCGGAGAAGGCAGTTATCACTGCCTAGAGAATCGCCCAAGTTCTCCCAGGTAGCATCCTTAGCATTTCTTACGAGAGAGAGGTCCGGAGCAAGTGTCACGGGTTACCGAGTTCCCCACACGAGTGGGGCGCGCCGGATCCGTGAGTAGCGTGAGGCGAAGGGTGGAGGTAAGCTCCGCCAGCTTACGTCCTCTGGCCTTCTCGTAGTCATAGCCCCAGTGAAGCCTGGGAGCATTGAAGTCTCCAACGATCACTAAGGGATCCTTGTCTGCCAACTTGATCGCCCGAAGGAAGATTTCACTGAAAGTTACGCGCGGCTTATGCGGGGGGCTGTATATATTTAGGATGTGTATTGACGGGTCGCGACGTCTGAGAGGCAGTACTCTGGCCATTGTGTACTCTTGTTCAGTACTCAAGTTTAAATCGACCTGAATCGCGGTATATGCCTTGTTCACCAGGATGCATGACGAGGAAACCCCCCCACCCCCCCTGGAAAGTGCTGTATCCAGAGAATTTAGCGTCCATACCGGGCTCCTGCAAAGCAATCAGGGCCGGCATGTCTCCGAGGGACTGCAAGTAGAGCTTGAGGTGCGACCGCTTTTTCCAGGCTTTAAAACCCCTGCAGTTCCATTGGATATCTGAAATTTTTGTAGATTTTTATCTTTTTTGTTAGATCGGCTAGCCATCCTTTAGTATTTATTTATGGTGCAGGGGACCGGTCCGGGCCTGGAGCCGGTGCGGCCGCTGTAAGAAGCCGCACCGGCCCACCGGGAGCTGACCCCGAAAAGCTTTCTTCTGCTGCCTGACGAGAGGCTGGCTTGCGTTTAAGGTGTGGAGGGTCGCACTGAGTGGTGTTTTTAATTTGGGTGCTAACCCAGGGCTGCACGGCTTTAAGGACCGAGTTATAGACCTGGGCCACAATGTCGGGAAGTGCTTGCGTTAAGGCTGCCATGAACATGTCCTGAAAGGACTCCCGGACTGCCGACATTATTTGAGTGGGGAGGGCTGCTACGCGCGCCTCTAATTGCTCGGTTTTACGCTCTAGGGATTCGAGGCGACCAATGGGTCCGGTAATGGAAGCTGATCCAACTACTGTGCCCTCGTCCTGCCGCGAGACGCTGGTGAGGCGGGATGTGACGGAAGAGCCGTCATCCCCGTCGTCTGCCTCGGCTTCCTGCACTGGCCTGATGACCCGACCTGCTTGGCTTCTAATTCCTGAATTTTGCGCGCAAGAATTTGATTCTGGCGCCTGAGCTCCCCTATCTGCTGCTGTAGGGCGGTTTCGGTAGGGGAGGGAGAAGGGGAGGGTCCGGAGACTGCCCCACCCCAACAGCTCACCTGTGTTTGGAGTCACCTATGCGGCCACGTGCGGTAGCACAAAGCCAGGAAAACTAGTCGTCGCTTGTCCACAAGGCAAGGGCTGCGACGCTATTCAGTTGCGAGAGCCCTCAGCGAAGGCCATCGAACGTAATAGACGTGTTTGTCGACGCCGATTGCGCATCTGGCTTTATAAACACTGGAGCCGCCCCACTAGTTATGGACGCTAAACTTTGCCGTTTGCTGCGAAGAGTAACGACGCCCCTTTCTGGCTCTCCCTCCGTACAGCTAGTGCCGAAAATGTTCATCCGATACATCAGTATGCACAGCCTGCGTCGTCATTCAGGCCGCTCTGTACGCCATCGAATTCATCATAAATTCTGCATGCTCTCACGACGTCATCCTGGGATGGATTTTTCATTCCGGCCACGACCCGGCCGTTCATTGCGCACCTGCCGAACTACTACTCTCGCCGTTCTCAGACTGCACGCCTGCAAGCGAACCATCGCTTTCGTACAAGCTACTCGACCGAGACGGTACCACAGTGCCTCCAAACTCGACAATGGCTGTGTTAGTCTACTGCGCTGCTCTCGCCGACACCGTTGCACTCCTTTCGCCAGCTGACCGCGTCTGCACTACGAAAGGCTTGCTGGCGCCTTTTGCAACCCTGCAACTCACTCAGGGAAACGCTGCGATTTTCGTAACCAACCCATCTCCCTCCATAGCTGCCCCGCCACGGTGGTCTAATGGTTATGGCACTCGGCTGCTGATCCGAAGGTCGCGGGATCGAATCCCGGCCGCGGCGGCTGCATTTCGATGGAGGCGAAATGATGAGGCCCGTGTGCTGTGCGATGTCAGTACACGTTAAAGAACCCAGGTGGTCTAAATTTCCGGAGATCTCCACTACGGCGTCTCTCATAATCAGAACTGGTTTTGGGACGTTAAACCCCACAAATCATCATCATCCCTCCATAGCTGTGTTGATACGAGGAGAGTGTCTCGCAGAGTGGAGCCCCTCGAGACGCATAAGTTATCGACGCAGTTTAGCGATAACACGTATTAATAACTGAGTCGCCCATTGTGCTTCATGACTGAAGCACAGTGGCGAACTGTGAGTGTGACCTGGACTATGGTGCCCGCACCATGAAAGCGGACCCGCAATGGACCAACGTGACAGTCATACGGCCTCAATTAACCCCGCTATTACTGTATCTGCCACCGAAGAAGGGCCTTCTGCTGGTGTTATCACAGCTTTTATGACCGTGAAGCTACTGCACCTATGGTTGCCAATTCAAGCTCGGAACAAGCTTCGAATTCATTCTTTCCGGATCACCGGTTACTCTGGAGCACTGAAGCACGGTTGAGGAAAGAGAGGGGTTATCAGTACGTGCCTTCGCTAAACCTAACGCATTGTCCAATATCATTCTTCCCCACCTCCAGCACTCTTCCCCTCAAGGAGCTGATGCCTCAAGTTATTACGCGCCAGAGAATAAGCAAAGTCTGCCGCACTAATCTCACGATCTCGATTGTAACAGGGGAATATACAAATCCAAAGAGCATTAAGATACTTCAACCACACGAAAAAGAAATGATCATAACTTCCAGCCGTTTACGTCACAAAACCGTAGTGGAGGGCTCCTAAAAAGGCCCACTAACTACCACGGCCGGTAAAATAAAGACAAAAATGGGAATATTCTAAACTTAGGGAGGTAGACGTAAATTTCATTGACAAAGATAGACGAACAACCGCTCGAGCAGGCACTAAGATTCAGCAACCTAACTAAATCCCTATCGAGGTCACGTGTTCACATGCTTGACGCGTGACATTGCTCAAATAAGAGCATTGCCTCACGCGGCTTTCCCTATTGCACATTTAAGTGACACTGTGGAAGCCCTCCTGCACTCCGTATGTACACGACAACACGACAGGCTCCCGAATCACATATGGGACCGAGACTGGAAGAGGGCTGCTGTTATGCCATACACGAGAGTTTTAGCAAAGCTAGCTTCAAGCTTTCAAAAGATGCATGTATGTATTACCAGGTTTTACAGCACTTAGCATTGTTTAAGATCGACCGTTTCATGGAGTACTTTAAAACGATCTGACATAAACTATCATCAGCTTAGTAGCCAACATTTAAACTGTTGCTATAAACGCAATACCTTCTATGGAGAACTTGTAAAGCATCTTAAATAGTGTCCACCAGATTGTATTTCCATGGTAAATATCATTATCGTCACAACTACCACCACCATCATCATTAGCCTATTATAAGTCCACTGCAGGACGAAGGCCTCTCCCAACGATTTCCGATTTGCCGTATCCTGAGTAAGTTATTTCCACTTCATGCCCGCGAAATTCTTAATTTAATGGCTCCATCTAACCTTATGCCTGCTTCTACTGCGTTTTTATTCTCTTGGAACCTATTCTGTCGCTCTTAGGTCCATGTCTCATCTGTACTTCGTATAATATGCCCTGCCCAGGTCCACTTCTTCTTTCTTTTGATATAAAAATATCAGCTACCATTGTTTGACCTCTGACCCACTGAGCTCGTTTCTTATATCTTTCTTAGCTTTACACCTATCATTTTTCTTTCCGTTGCACGCTGCGTGCTCCACAATTTTATAGCTAGATGTTTAGTTAACCTCCATCTTTCTGCACCGCACGTTACTATTGGGGGAATGCAGTGACTAAATACTGTTCACTTTGGTGACAGTGGCAAGTTTTCAGCCACGATTTGGGAATGTCTCCCGAATGTGCTCCATCCACGGGGAATTTCCTTTGCATGGGTAGGTGTTCCTGTTAATAACTGCTCAAGATATACGTATCCGCTCACACTTTGTAAGGGTTGACTGTTGTCCCTTGGCTAGACTGTTGATCCCAATGTTAATCTTTTGCGTCCTCACGTTTAGTCCTACTTTAAGGCTTTCCCGATTTAGGTTCTCAGTGAAGTTTTGTAGTTCGTCACTGTCATCGCTAAAGGGCACAGTGTCACTTGCAAACCTTAAATTCCTGAGGTATTCCCTGTCGAACCGATTCTAATTCGCTTTTCTTCTCCGTTAGACGTTCGAACACTTCCAGGAATGCAGTGAACAACATCGGGTGGATTGTACCTCCTCGTCTGACTCATCGCTTGATCGGAATTTTTGTGCTGTTTTCATGTATGAGTAGTGTGGCTGAGCAATCTTTGTATATGTTACTTATGGCTTCCACGCATACGTCAGGTACACCTCGCCGACGCAAAGCTTCTAAATCTACTAGATTCTAGAACAGTAAACGTGCAATGATTTAATATGCTCAGTCTACTGAAAAAGTCGGCAAGGTTAGAAAATGACCAGGTGACTGGGCTCTCTCGCTTAGCCACATCAGAGCCGTCAAGCATGCGAAGAACGAACCGTCGTTGATGTGCACAGACAGATCGTAATGTAGAGACGACAAGAGACGCTGAGAACGGGTAGCTACACCTTCCTTGCCTTAGTGAATTCCTGCTGTCTGTGGACTCCTATAAAGGACGCTTACAATTTATTTGAAACAAAAAGGTTGCGCGAAGAAACACATTCACAAGGGAGGGTGCAGGGACAAGCGCAAACTCACACTGTTTTATTCATGGCCAGAGCAACTGAATAAATAGGAAAAGTTACACCAAGACCACGTGTGCGCGCGCCAAGAAAGAACAGAATTACACACGCGCAGCCAGAAAGCCCTCTCTCCAGCATACAGGCTGATTGAAGCATCGCTAACACAATCGGCTCCCTTCTGCGATATACGAAACGCTTCAAGGACCAACCGTGCGTTCATATTTGCACTTCTGCCGATAATGTTAATCTCATGCAATCGAGGGTCACATATGCAGGTATTACAATGCTCAGCTAAATTAGTTTTTTTTTGTTTTCTCTTAACATCTTGCAGATACTCCCTCGCTCTATCATTAATGCAGCGTCCCGTTTGGCCTATGTAGACCTTTCCGCAGCTAAGTGGCACTTCGTATAACACTCCGACTGCGCATTTGACGGAGGGCCTCTCATGTTCTTTGTCGCAGGTTGCTGTTTTCTTCCCACAAATGCGGGAGCAAAGAACCGACAGCTTCCTTGGGGCCGAAAAAACAATCGGAACCCCATCCTTCCCTACAACCTTCTTGAGGGAATGCGACACTCGGTGCACATAAGGTAGAACCTCGGGCCGCGTCAAACGCTGCGCACTGTCTGCTGCTGCAGCCTTCCTTGCGCCCTTAAGATTTGGAACAGGGACTCAACAACTGCACCAACGACAGAGCGAGCGTACCCAGCCTCCGCAAGTCTGCCAATCTGCGCACAAAAGCTCTCATGCATCTTGCGATCACAAGACTTTTTGAGAGAAGATGCTAGGCACATCGTCGCAATAGCACGTTTCACCACGTTTTACTGGGCGGATACGAACGGAAGCAAACCTTTCTTTTCACTGGGCTGATACTGCCAGCATGCTATCAATTTGGTACGCGTGTTCTCTCTCTCGTGGAATCATCTAAACGTATCGGACCATCGACTTGGTGAACCCCACAGGTACTGCAGTTTTCAGTAACTCGCCAGGTTTCACACTGCCTCTGGGATCAGCTCAATTGACGGGCGTGACACCAAGCAGCACACACAAATAGGCCGGCACACTTAGTGTCAGTCAAGAGCAGCTTCACTGTTCTTTATTGCACAGTACAAACGACACCGCTTAGGTTCGAGAAGCACGTGTCCTGTGTTTAATGTGTTCTTCTCTTCCTTATATCTGTGCTGCACTTTTCAGTTATCTTCAAGACAATGAATACATTATCATCAACTTGGAAGCGAGCTGCTGTCTCGTACATTCGTAGTGTGGGCAAAGTGGTCGCTCGCGTTTTAAAAAAATGCGTGTTGGGGTGCCTGCGCATACGTTCCAGCAAGCAATTAAGCTTAAAATTTATTCGTAGAAGAAGGAGGACCCTCTCTCTTTGTAGCGTTTTCCTGGAGTGGTACACAAGATTCCTTGTACTGCTTGCATATCGGTATATATTCGAGAAAGCAAAAATTACTGCAGGCATCTGTCAATGTATACAGAAATATGCAGGCAGCATATCATGGCCACGAAGGAAGCTCAAGAACAAGTAACACAATCAGTAGAGCATCAAGCACAGTTGTTTACCACATGTACTTTTGAACTTTACCTCATGTTCTCAATAATACTTAAGAACATTATCCTGAGCCAAGACATTCCAATGTGAACAACGAAGTGGCATAGTTCCAAAACATTATTATTTAGACCGTGGTTTTTGACCTGCGTGTTAAACAAGCTTTCTATTTGTGGCTCATTCAGTAATGCGGTCAGCTTTGCCGAGAACGTCATATAAGTCATAGAAGTTATCAGGGCACCTTGTTACATGAGTGATACAGGTACGTACTAATTCAGAATATAGCTGTTGTTTTAAATGGCACTAGTTTACTGACTGTTCCACGTTTGGCTTAGAGCCAGTCTGCCTGAGCCTTCATTACAAACGCATATCGATGTAGAAACTAGTACATACATATGCTTTTAGCAGTTTTGTAATTGCTAAATCAGTAGAAAAGTATGTTAAAAATGCCATACCTGTTCATGTGCTTGAACAAAGGTTCAGGAGACGGAGAGAAAGGTTAAAATGGATGGATGGATAGGAGAATATTAAATGCAAAGCATATGTTGGCGAACTTCGGCGACTGTGAGCCCATCTATCTATCTATCTATCTATCTAGCTCTCGGTGCTCTTGTGATCGTCTCGTTCACTTGACATACCCGAATATTTTCATGACAGGATGCAAATGGCGGGGGTGATGACGAACATGAAACACGGATCTTTACATCGCTCAAATGATACACTCATCTACTTTATGATTAACGATACTGCCTGTGGTCCCTGTGCTGTGCACTGACATCGCACAGAACAGGGCCTCAACCTTTCGCCTCCATCGGAATGCTGCCGCCGCGGCTGGGATTCGATCCCGCGACCCTCGGATCAGCAGACGAGTACCATAACCACTAGACCACCGTGGCAGGGCGACATTTAGTTTGCACTCTTTCATTTTATAGGTAGATGAGACAATAAAATGCATTTATAGGGGAAGGAAAAACCGACTTCAAGCCATATCACGAACTTAAATTGTATAACAGTGCCCTCGAAGGTGTCTGTTGGGCACTCGCTGCGAGAAGTTACAGAGGGGGAGAGGGTTATGTCGGCCTCAGAGGGGGGGGGGGGTGTACAACCCCAACCCCTCGCCCCCCCCGCCCCCTCCGCCCCCGTTGCTGCGCCAGTGAACGCTTTGCATGCGTATGCTGTTCTAGGAGCTTTTTGGGCGCCACCATAGAATTTCATACTATTAACTAGAGGGCCATCTGGCGCTGCGATCGTTCAACGACCATGGGAATTATGGGAAGTACATGCTTCGGATTGGCTCGCGTTGGCTTGCGAACTACGCTCAAGCCATTTACATCTGCAGTTTTGGTTTTGTTTCCCGCGTACCCTGCGGCGAGGTTGTTCGAGGCGTGCAACGCACTCGGGAGAAACAAAAGCTAGAAAGATAAATAGCCAAAGCTAGTGCAACACACATGGCGAAATACCAGCATCGAATTGCTACATGACGCTATTCCGCCAGCCTGTTTTATTATGCTCGCCACTCAGTATTTTCTCATTAGTGGTCTGGTGCACTCTCGATAGAAAGCCTGCGCGAAAGGCGAGCCTGCGAACGATGTCGTTCAAGTCGCGTCCATGTACTTGCCTGGTGCGTTGGCGTACTGGAAAGGGCGGTCAGAGCATAGAGACGCTTGCGAATTCGATCTCATTCGTTTTCGTAGTCAACGTAAACACACACTTACTTGTGATATCAAGGGCTGCTGTATCCAAGCTGCTGCCTGCTGTTGCATAGTGGGTACGCAGAAATCAAGACAAGCGGGGCGCGCGCTTCAGTCAGCAGGCGGTAACGAAAAAAAAAAGCCTATCAGGAGGCCACAGGCATCCAGCTGCTGCCTGAGCCGTTGAAACAGTCACCTGTATCCGTAATCTTTATAAATCTTGATAAAAGACCAAACGCGCGCAGTTCGCCATAGCGTGTGGGAGAGACGCTCGCGGTTCCCGAGGTCGGATGGAGCATACGCCGAAGCAGACGATACGTTTATGTGTTTCTCTTGAAAGCTCAAGACTTCTCACCAAATAGGACATTGGTTTTATTTGCATCAGTGCATGCTGCGTATTTTTCAGAAGGAAAAATACATGTTTGCTTACACTGATGCAAAAACATAATTACTTCGTGGCGCCACATGAAGAGCAAAATTGTCGAATGATGCAAACCTCGGTGGCAAAATTTCTCTTTGCTTTCCTTGAACTTTACAGCTATGCAAACAACGTGTATCAGTTGTTACGTTCTAGAGACAAAATCAAGTAATAATTGCAAATATTTTGATTTATTTTTGTTTAAAAATCAGAAAACAATCGTCGCGAGTCTCAAGAACGATATCCATCCGAAGCAGATCACAAGCCTGTACTTCCTATAATTGCCATGAGTGTTGAAGCGCTGCTGAACGATTCTCCGTAGACACTAGCGCCAGATTTCTCTCAAGTGTGTAAGTAAGAGACTATGGGCGCCACAATAGGATGCATGCACTCTTGGGGCGAGGCTATGCGCGAACGCATAGCTTTCAGAGACGCTAGCTTGCTTGCTTGTTCCTTGGTAGTTGGCGCTTGCGCACTGCGGGGCTGTACACCGGAGAAACCAACGCACACTGTTGTCTTTTTGTTCTTGTTCTGTTCGCACGTGCAACATGAGCGTCCGCAGAAGCAGTTTTCTTGGTGTAGTAGTTGGCAACGGCATGAACGCTAGAGAAGGAAGAAGAGAGCATGCGAACGCCGTACATTTGGCATTGCATTGAAGCAGAAATTACCTGCGAACAAGAACAAGGAATGCGCGAGCATTCGTGGCGACCAGAATGAATGATGATGACACTTTTCGTTTATGGTAGCCGTTTTAAATGCGAAGCATTTCTTAGCGAACTTCGGCGACTTTGAGCGTATCTATCTATCTATCTATCTATCTATCTATCTATCTATCTATCTATCTATCTATCTATCTATCTATCTATCTATCTATCTATCTATCTATCTATCTATCTAGCCGCCTACGATTTTGTGCTCTCCAGGCCGTTTGGCTAATGCGATGCTTAGGAAAATTGGTATGCCACAACATGAATGCATGATGAACACAAATGACAGGTCAAAACATGGAAATCATGACATGCATGTCATGAGCGGCCTGATTTACATGCCACGGTCTTGGTGCTCTCCTGGCCGTTTCGCTAATGGGATGTATGCGAAAATTGGTATGGCACAACACGACTGCCTTGCGAACATAAATGGCAGGTGATTACATGAAAATCTTGATATGCATGCCATGAGCGGCATATTTACATGCCACGGTCTTAGTGCTCTACTGGCCGTTTCATTAATGGGATGTTTACGAAAATTGGTATACCACAACATGACTGCATGACGATCATAAATGACAGGTCATAACATGAAAATTGTGACATGCATATCATGAGCGGCATGATTTACATTCCATGCGTTTCGTTAATGGGATATCTACAAAAATTGCTATGACACAACGCGACTGCATGAAGAACATAAATGACAGGTCATAACGTTAGAATCATGACATGCGTGTATGAGCGGCATGGTTTACATGCCACAGTCATGGTGCTCTTGCGGCCGCTTCGTTAGCTTCATATGTACCAAACTCGGTATAGCGAGACAGCAATGCAAATGCATTTTACATTACTGATGCGTGCTTCGCACTTCCTTTCCCACTGCACGCGGTATCTGCCAATTTTTTATGATTTGTCTAACGGAATAAAGAAATAAATTGCAATACTGCGCGAATTAACCACCAGTTCACACGACATCATAACCATCCATTCGTATAAAGAATCGAATTTCCTTAAGATTAAGCTCGTGGCGTGATGCATCTTATTTTTGTTTTATCGATGGCAAATGGAAAGAAAACGCTGCCAGGCTTGTAGTTTTTTTCTCCGTTTCCCTTTATAGCTTTTTCTTCTTCCGCTTTTCCCTTTTCTCTCTATAATAATAATATATTATTATTTTTTATTCTTCATGTTGCAGTAATCGCAGAATATACCAAATAAAAGTTTAGCACATCAGGTCATGGCCAATCCCCCGAAGTGGGTATGCGTCATATTTGAAGGCTCATCATCATCATCAGCAACACCAGCAGGGCTCGTGGCCTGCCGTCACGTGGTTCGTTGTGCCGCGCATTCCGCCATGCTCCCGCGTGCTAGCTGCACGTTCAACTCGTGTTCTAATGCCTGAACCTCGGCTGCCGGAATCTACGGGCCAGGGCCAGCGTTCCTGAAGCTCGGACTTTTCTATCAGGGCCTCGCTTTCTATAGATCCGCAAATCGACGCTATTTGCAAGCGCCCCAGGGAGCGGGAGGTCAAGGCAAAGCTGTCCTGTGGATCGACGAGCGTCGGCAGCAGCCGCTTGCCCTGCCATTTGAGAGCTAACCTTACGCATCTGATCGCTGTCGCTGATATGCCGCAGAAAGGTGAACGAGGCGAACACCGGGCCGACCTCACCATCAACGTGACCGGAAAGACTGGGCCAATTACAGCGATCAAAACTGGTGAGAACTACGAAGCTGAATCGGTGCATAGCATTCAGCCTTTGGCCAAGAACTGCGATGTAGCCACGTCCACGCTTGTCCTCCACCCAAGCAGCATCGAAGGAGATCATCGCGTCATCACAGTCGAGAAACGAAGGCCCAGAGGACTCACGGAAACAGATGTATCGAACATCGTGAGACACATGCGACAGCTGCTGCAGAACAAAGGCCCGTCACAGGAGCAGGAACTTGTGGAAGCGGTTACCTCTTTGCACGCGGATCTTGCACTACAAATGCACGGGAGGATGAGAGACCTTCGAAACCGATGTCCGGCGTTTGTAGTTATCAACGAGGACCGCTGCTCTTCCGTGTACTGCGAACACCTCGACGGGGATGTGCAAGATGATTCAACATCGCGGATGAAGCACGAAGCAATTACCGGACCTTCCTCGGCTGCTTCCATCGACGACCAGGTCGCGGCAGTTTTCGATGGCGAACCTCACCGTGAATGTGCTACCATATCGTCGAGCAGACCTGCTAATGAGTCTATAACCGAAGGAGAACACCAGGAAAGGGAAGAGCATTCGCTGAAAGACATCGATGTCCAGGTAACATCCCTCCCTCGGTCACTAGTTCGTAAAGGGAAATCAAGATCCGACGCGAAGAGACAGGGGTGTCGCGTTTTTGGAATCGCCGAGGCCAAGTCGACCAAGCAGACTTATGACTTGGACGTCGTGCAGCTGCAGAAGCAGGAAACACTGAAAAGCAGCACTTACGAAGTGGCTCGGCAGCGTGCAAATGTCCATCGGCTACCGCCTGCTCCGCAGACCAGAATCACGACAGAATGTACCTTCACGAAAGAAGAGCCTCACCTTGGAAAACGTGAAGCCCACCGACCCAAAAGCGACAGTCGCTAAGGTGAACGCGCAACCGCCGCTTCCACTGCTACGCCACGGCGACGCTGCAAAAAGAATCTACCACCTCATCTAAAGCTCAAGGACAAGCTCCGAACGCGCCGGGCGGCACTATTCCCCAGCCGCCTGCGCAGGCTGATGAACGGTTCTCCAGGTCAACAAAACTACCACCACCCGTGGCGAATCCCGCCAAATAAACGCCCATTGCTAGGAAGCAGGCAACTGCACCATCCTCGGACATTCAGTGTGTGCTGCACACCGACGAAGTGTCGAAGAGTAGCGAAACACAGGAGAAGCTTTCCAGGATTGCGTGCATGGCTAAGAACAGATAGTCCGCATCGCCGGGAATAACGTATGATAGAAAATTGAGCATGTGCGGAAGTCCCGACGTGGATGGTCTGCAATAATTTATTACAATATCGTGACAGTGGTGTTTGTACAGTTTGATGTCCATGCCGGAGAAAAGGAAAAAGGATTCTTCGGTCGAGAAAAAAAACGCTTTTGCAGGTTCACCTTTGCGGTAGAAGTGGAATGCAGATGTATTGTCCGTGTACATATTTATTTTAGTTTCCCAGTATTAAAATTTACATTGCGCAGTCTCGCTCACCTTCCTTCGTCTATGCACCGCTGCATAATTCCTGTTCTTTCGTCTCTAATGATATGAATCTTCTCTAGAGAAAAGAAAGATCAGCATTCATGCGCTTCAATACTCGCACACACGCAATTGGCTCTTGAGTAATGACGAGCTGTTTTCGAAAAATATACCAGCTTTAGAAGCATAGCCAACCAGCTCTCTATACTCTGTTTTGGGATAAGACAGCTCAACAGGATTTCAACAGGATTCCATATTCTTCACTACAATACAATTACCTCTTTCAGGGCGTGTAACTCTTCAATGCAGGTCCCTGTCTGATGTTGAGTATGATGATGAGGCGTTGCATGGGTACACGCTGCGGCGCTGCGCAAAACGCTGCGTAGCGCGCTAAACACGCTGTGCGTTTGCATCGGAACATGCACGCGTGAAAGACTACCGCGATTCTGATTGGTCGACTTGTTTATTCCATGTATGTGCAGGTTCGTGTTTTGATGTATGCATTCATGGACACCGGTATGAGCGGTCTTTGCGTTGTGCGAGTGACTGCGATTTCGGAGGCGATGGAGTAAAGACGCTCTACAATTACTTGTCTCTGTCACAGGTGCAACAAACTGGCTATGGAGGATGAGGTACGGCAAGATAACCTCAAGATAGCTTCGTCGGGCGCTACACTTGGCGAGCTGCCGGCGTTCTACCCCGAGTGGCTAGAGCTCTACCCCGAGCGGCTAGAGCGCTTTATCGCCGTCAACGACATTGCAAAACAAAAGAAACTGAATGTCTTGTTGACTACGATTGGCGAAAAGGTTTATGGGACGCTCAGGAGTTTGCTTCTTCCAAAGACGCCCACGAAAGTGACATTCGAGGTGGCCGTGGGGCTGCGTGGTGACGGAAAGGTATCGCATCCACCTTCTAAAACAAGAGAAGCATGAAAGCGTGGCGGACTTCATCGTGGATTTGAATATATTGGCGGTGACGTGTGCGTTTGGCACATTTCTAGAAGAACCTCTGCGAGACCGACTAATCGGCGGCCTTCAAACATCGCTGTACGCTGCCGACTTCTAGCCACACCATATTCTGAGGTGACTTGGGGACGCACATGCGCATCGCTGTAGCTATGGCAGCCGCCACGAAAGATGCTCAGCAGATGGCCTCTACGACGAGTACAGGCTTCGCAGCGAGCGTCTGCGTCTGTGACTTGCAATGGCAATGACATGCAAAAAGACGGCGTCCAAAAGCAAGTGCTCGCACGAACGCGATGAGTAGTGAGTTCGGAGAGGCTAGAAAAAAAAAAACGCGCTGCATGGGATTAACGCCTCTTGTCATCGCGGTGGGGGTCACCACTTGGTACTAAGTTGCCCATTTTTCAGGAGTACTTGTCGGAAATGTCAGAAAAAGAGCACGTAGGTAAAATTTCTGAAACTAAAGGAGCTCGACTGTGATGTCGCCGGAAATGAGTTACGCTTTGTCACAACGATAGAAGTTGCGGCACGCCGGCTATTGGAGTCATGGTAGAGAAAATTGGAAAGAAAGTTGGCCCGAAGTTGGATAATGGTGTGACTATGTCGCTGATGTAATGTAGTTTTTGCCCTCAGCTAACTTAGAGAAGCTAATGGGAACTTCAGAGAGCTAATGGGAATGGGCATTGCGGGTGTGGACGCCGACGCCGCGGGACCAAAGCGAGAACGCAGGAGAAGCGCAAGCATGTGGTAGGAGAGAAGTGGAGAGGGTAACGCGCAGCTGTTTGAGAAAGCGAAGGTGCAGAGTTGCGCAAGCGCAATGTGAGTGCGGACGCGGACGCCGCGGGACATGCCACCGCTAAAAGATGCTTCGCATCTAAAAACTACAAGGACAAGCGCCTACTTCCAACTGAATTTATTAAAGCATACACATGGGGAATTTATAGGCAGCCATCGCCAAAGCAACACCAAAGCGAGGACGAATTAACTCAAAATAGTGATAAAAACTGTGATATAGCGCAAGGCTTTCGTGGCTAAAGCTGATACAAAACGACAGGGCGAAGGCAAGCTGAAACGCTGACTGGGCATCCAGTGCAATCATAGAAGTGGATGACGGCCCGCGTTCGACGCAACGGAGAGCACAACTGCGCTATGCGTGCCCGAATAAACCAAAACCAGGTCTGTAGCAGGCACAAATGTTAGCAGAGCTTGGCGCGAAAGAACCTAATTTTATAACAGAAGGCAAATGCCTTAATTTTTTTGCTTAGCAAAATGGTGTGAATGAAACGTTAAGACAGGAGTAAGGCACATGCCGTGTCAAATTACCATAAAAAATTCTAAGAGCAATAGCAACGGGGTGTAAAGAGCCCTCGGGGAAAGAAAAGATACAGAGGAGCTGCACATTAAAAACAGCTAGGGATTGAAGCCATGATTGACATAAAAACACCTAGTAAACATATAAACAGTACAGCAGATTCTGCGTTACAATCGGCCATTTAAGAAGTTAAGCTCTTTGTCACTCTGTGAAATGGAGGCTGTGCTTCCCACGAGTCTAGCCTTTTGCAATAGTGGCTTGCATTGCTTCTTGGAATCACACCGCTTGCGGTGCTCGGACAGATTTCCACCCACGTTACTTTAGACGGTCCATGCGTGTTCTTTTGCCCTTTCATTATAGCATCATTATAGTCTGTCATTATAGTCTGTCCGATGTAGACTTGGCCACATGTCAGAGGTACCTCATAGACGACTTGATTTTTGCATTGGGGGTATCAGATATCGTGGTTCTTTGTACAAGGCGGCCGCTTTCTCTTGCGCATCATTGGACACAATTTTGATAGCTTGCTGCGGGCAGAAAAGACCACATTGACTTCGTACAGTGCAGCCATTTTCTTGACGTTGTGTGAAAACTTATGTATATGCGGGTATCTGCCTTCTCCAGGTTCTGAAACTTTTGCTTCTTTTCGGGGCGACCAACGACCTTATACAAGATACAGATTTTTGCACCTAGCACGTATTGTGATGGTAAATTGCGGTTGACTGTAGGTAAAAGTCCAAAAGTGCCAGAAATTTTTCTGTGCTGATACCTGAGACATTTTGGAAGTTCACTTCTCCAGGAGTGTTGATTCTGTCGTGGACGGCTCAAGGAGACCTTCATGAGGGGTGCTGCAGTAGATGTGTTCAACATCGATGTAAATGCAGTTCATAGCTTCTGTGACCCATTCTTTGAGGTTATCAACTACTGTCAGTGAACTGCTTACAACGAAGGTATCGTTACCAGTCAATATGCTTAGGTGACGTTGTAAGTAAATAGTCACATGTGCTTGCCAGGTGCTCTTCTCTGAGACTATTGTTTTTCAAGGGCAGTCTGGTTTGTGCGTTTTGCCTGTAAAGAAGACTTCCAAAAAACTTTCTTCAGCTTTGTCAACGGGTTTTCAGGGATTTTCTTAATTGGGTTAGAATATACAGAAGGAGGTCCCATAGCACAAGGCTGAAAGGGGACCTCCTGTCAGAGAATTACATGTTGTTAAGGACATAAAAACGGCAACTGAACAGCGTTGAGTAGTGGTTGACAGTTATAGAAACAGAGCAAACGTACAATAAGAACGGCAGTAAAAATGGCAACAAAACAACGTTAAGTGAATATATACATGGCTATAGATATAACGCAAACGTACATGAGTATGAAATCTAACAATAGCACGCACGGTAATCAATCTAAATTTAAGCAAACGCATATATGAAAATACATATTACCTATGAGTGTAAAATAAAATCAACAAGCTCTTTTTTAAACGCTCCTAATGGCAATTGTTTAGAGCTGAGTGGTATTGCATTCCAGAAATGTAGAGCTGCAAAGGTGGTTGTGTGTTTGCCATAGTTAGTACGTGCATGTGGTAGTAAAAAGTTGTTATTTGAAGCGAACCTAGTGGGATTAGAGTTTATGAAATGTATTTTCTCAAAAATATTGGCAGTTAGTGTACCGTTAAGATACTTAAATACAAGAATCCCCAGTTTATACTTGAATAAATCGCAAACTGTTAATATACTATGCTGCTGAAGAAGTGAGGACGCACTGGTGATCGGCGAACTGAATGTTAGGATGCAAATGGCTTGGTTTTGGAGACGTTGAAGTGGAAGGATATGAGATGGATAGGTATTCGCCCATGTCGTTATGCAGTACGTAATATGACTGTGGATGAAGGCGTAGTATAGTTTAAGTAAAGTCGGCAAGAGAAAAACTGATCGTGCTTCAATTAATATTCCGATACCATGAGCTATCCTCTGCCTTATATGTGAAGTGTGATGAGGGTACTTGAGATGAGCATCTAGGACTACTCCCAAAAATGTGCACTTTGTGGCACTAAGAGGGCTATGGCCATTGATATTAACAGCAGGTGTAGATGAGTGTTATGAATAGAATGGGAGACAATGAACTATGTTTTATTGGTATTAATCGTTAAACCATTACCTTTGCACCAGTTGTGAATTTTGCGGAAGTCAGCAGACAATTTATTAGTTAGCACATCGATGGACTTGTCCTTAGTGACTATGGTTGTATCATCTGCGTACAAGTAAGGTTGACTGTGTGTTAATTTTGACGTTAGGTCATTAATATAAATTAAGAATAAAAGCGGGCCCAGTATGGAACCTTGCGGGACACCCTTGTCAATAGATTTACAAGTGGAAAGGATTGGTACATCCATTGGTACAAAGAAGCCATTGGTACAAAGAAATTGTACCAATGGCTCGAGATGTTGACAGCATGGAACATTGTATAGTGATATAAAGTTTTCGACATAGCATTGTACGATGCCTCTGTCTAAGTATTTTTACGCTCGAAGTGCTTCGAAGTTTCCCTCCACTCGATTTTGGAGCAGAAGAAGGCAGCTTTCGGTGCACACTGCATTATGTGGAACTCTTAGTTGCACCATTTTTAAATATAAGCCAGTGGCTGTTTGATGTGGCAGTAGTAATTATCGGTCGGGTTGCATTTCATAGTAGTGATTTTCTTTTGCTCTACTAAAAGTGTGTAAATACAATTGAGTTCGAGTGATGAAATATGTGTAAAAGCTTTCCATGTCTCCAAGAAAGCTCTCCAGGAGCTTCCCAGCGAGAGCACAAGCTGCAATATTTCCGATAAATGTCATGTTTCATCACCAAGCCGCTTTCGCGTGTGAGTTGACCTGCAGATTTCCTGGCCAGTAGTTATCGACTCGGTCTCACTCGATGACAACGATCGATTTTTTGCCGTCTTGAATCCCACTCTTATAAAACAACTTAATGAGCAAACAGACAATGAAGCCAAGGAAAGCATAGGGGAAGTTACTTGTGGTATTGTAATTGTGGAGAAAGTAGAAAGGAATTAAAGTGGACGAAAAGACAAGCCTGCCTTCGGTGTGACCCGAACCCACGACCTTCGGATGTCGCGTCCGATGCTCTACCAACTGAGCTACGAAGGCGCTCGTCCCCCCGTCCACTTTATTGTGTATTTATGTACGTGTTATCCTGGGAGTGTTAGGCAGCGCCACTCATGGCCAAGGCGGCGTGTGTGGAACACAATTTCTTGCCAGGAGGCGTCACGTAGAACGTGAACTTAGATGAGATGGCTGCGGCCCAATAAGCCCTCGCATGCTACCTAAGGCACCAAGTCTGCCGCAACGAGGCCCACGCTATGAAATAACGAAAGGGAAGGGGTCAAGGGCTCGTTCTTTATTTGTAAGAAACAACTTAATGAGCAAACAGACAATGAAGCCAAGGAAAGCATAGGGGAAGTTACTTGTGGTATTGTAATTGTGGAGAAAGTAGAAAGGAATTAAAGTGGACGAAAAGACAAGCCTGCCTTCGGTGGGACCCGAACCCACGACCTTCGGATGTCGCGTCCGATGCTCTACCAACTGAGCTACGAAGGCGCTCGTCCCCCCGTCCACTTTATTGTGTATTTATGTACGTATTATCCTGGGAGTGTTAGGCAGCGCCACTCATGGCCAAGGCCGCGTGTGTGGAACACACTTTCTCGCCAGGAGGCGTCACGTAGAACGTGAACTTAGATGAGATGGCTGCGGCCCAATAAGCCCTCGCATGCTACCTAAGGCACCAAGTCTGCCGCAACGAGGCCCACGCTATGAAATAACGAAAGGGAAGGGGTCAAGGGCTCGTTCTTTATTTGTAAGACTTGGTGCCTTAGGCAGACTTGGTGCCTTAGGTAGCATGCGAGGGCTTATTGGGCCGCAGCCATCTCATCTAAGTTCACGTTCTACGTGACGCCTCCTGGCAAGAAAGTGTGTTCCACACACGCCGCCTTGGCCATGAGTGGCGCTGCCTAACACTCCCAGGATAATACGTACATAAATACACAATAAAGTGGACGGGGGGACGAGCGCCTTCGTAGCTCAGTTGGTAGAGCATCGGACGCGACATCCGAAGGTCGTGGGTTCGGGTCCCACCGAAGGCAGGCTTGTCTTTTCGTCCACTTTAATTCCTTTCTACTTTCTCCACAATTACAATACCACAAGTAACTTCCCCTATGCTTTCCTTGGCTTCATTGTCTGTTTGCTCATTAAGTTGTTTCTTACAAATAAAGAACGAGCCCTTGACCCCTTCCCTTTCGTTACTCTTATAAAACAGTGATATATGGTTCCAGCTGTGCATGATTCACAATCCCTGTTAGACGTGTTTATAACAGGGGTAACAGTTTCACCCCTCTGCTACTGGCCTCTCATATGTGAGGCCAGTAGCAGCGGGTCCAACTGGAAGCAGTAAAAATTGGCACCAGCTGGGACTATAGCGGAAGTGATTTATGGTGGAATTCCTAGTGCGGACCAGTTTCCAGTGGGTCTCAATGGGTCACAGATTTTTCAAATTGCAAGATTTTCACCTTGCATACAATTTTCTGGATTTGCGTGTGCCGTGGATCCCTGCAGAGAAAAGCTACACATATATTTCATTCTTAGGAAAACACAAACGCCCTGTGCTGTTTTGCGTACGAGAAAAATAAATAAAAACCTCGCACTGTTCTCACCTAAGACCAGCGTGTAGTATGTTGTCAGGAGTACCACCCAAGGGTGGACAAAAAAGTACTTGCGGTATTGAAAAAAAGGGAGAGTCTTTGCGCTCACTTTCAGCGAAGCAGGTTATCACTGTCTTGGTCATCGCTCGGTGCATGGAATAACTGATGCGTACGGAACCTTACTCACAAGGCACCACTCGCAGCACATAGGCGAACTGAGTGTCTTCGTTGTTGTAAGATAACACCGAGCTTCACTTCCAGCGATAAATTCTTCCAGCTGCTTCTGGGCTGGCGCTTTCATTGATCCTGTCTCGTTGTACATCCGTTCGTGACGGCGGCCAGGTATGCAGGTGCTCCGTGACTTGATCAAACGCGACTGTGAGAAACACGGATTGAGCTCAGGCTATCTCTCTGTATGCTGACCGGGAGAGAAACTTTTCCGAGTTGCAAACGATACGATACGTCCATTCACTTTCCGCGCAGTAAAACGACTGGTTCATTTACGAAGGAAGGAGCGGAAAGGGGACACCGGAAAACAACTGTATAGCAAATAACACAAATATAAAGAGTCAGCAAAAGGCATCCCCGCGTCTTTTAGCAGCTTAGCAGAAACCGTAACCTTGGTCACAGCTGTGCAAAGTTGTTTTTGAGAGGCTTTAGTTGTTACTGCGCCTGTGGTACCACACGCCCGCGGGTCCTACAGATGTCGATCCCTGGTGCTTTCATGTCGCGTCCCCGACCTCCGCGTGTGCCAACTTCCGCGCATTGAAGAGAACAGCACGTCCGTGAACTCACAGTGCACCAAGAAGAATAGTTTATTTTCGCGAGGAGAGACGGAAAGGGGAGCCAAGTTACAAAATGCATCCGATATATAAAGAGTCAACAGAGCTTTGTGTCTTTTACAGCCCACGCAAACGCGAGCTTAGCCACGATATTGGGCAGCGAAGCCGTAATGTTTATGGTATGGGAGGCTGGCCCGCGGGCTCTCTCGGATGCAGGCGCATATGCTTTCACGCGACGTACCTCTACTTTAAGCACGCCGGCTCGAACAGACCGTATTCCACCCCTCAGTTGGATGTTCATATGGCAAACGAGCGGTGTTTGCGTGGCCTTGACGTTCGGGCGGAATTTTTTAGGGGCGAAGCTCCTTAGGGTGTGGGTCGTTCGCTCCTCTGTAGTAGTATGTATGTAGCCACCTCGCGCTGCCGGGAGGCTCGCGGTCGCCCTAAGCGCGTGCCTCCCGGCGCGCGAGCTCTCTCACTCTTCCATCTGCTGTCTTGTGAGAGAGAGAGAGACAGAGAGAGAGAGCGAAAGGCGCGCATTGACTATGGAAACGCTCTTTCTTCGATGAACGCTCTACCAGCTCGCAAAGAAGGAGAACGCGCCCTCACCCGCGAGAGACAACGTTGGCGCAGACAGCGTCTTCTAGCGAGTTTCTTGATTGAAAAATACCGACTGCACGCGCTGGAGAACCGTTCACCGGCCACCCATATATATATTTATAGGCACTGGATCTTGACTTGCAATGAAGTGCCGGTGGGAGATTTCACTTGTGCATAGTTGAACCATGAGGATTCGTAGCGTGCGCGTTAACTAAATTAATCCGGAACTCGGCACGATCTACGATGAACCTCCCGAGCTTCGCCCACTCATCATCATTCACTCCGTGGATATGCTGTAATTTTTTTGCTGTTTCCGGACCCCAAAGGCTTTCGCACGCGAGGCTCTTTTCGCAAAACCAGCGAGGCCTCCGAGAAGTGGATACAGCGTTTCAAATTGAGAATAAGCACGACGCTCATTATGTGTATCGATGCCCGATCATGTTGTGAGATAGAGAAACGCTGCGATAGAAGACGACTGATTCGACGCGTCGCCGTACAGGCCCGTGTACTCGAGAGGGCGCCTCACAGGCGTGCAAAGGGCGGATGGGACACCTATATGCGAGAGGTCTTTGCTCTGCAGTGGACGTAGAGAGGCCGCTCAGGGTGACTAAGGAAAGTGCATGAGTGCGTGTGTAAACAGTTGTTTTCTTGGTGCGCCACCCCCCACCCCCACAAACACACACACTCTGCGGTCTCTCGGCTCCTATGGGATCCCACTAATGAAGTGCGCCGCGCTGTACAGTACTGGGCTGTTGACCTATAATTCGCCCGTCTTAGTGTTCGCGGGACGCGTGCCGAATTCTTAGAGCAAAGGCGTCCCCTTCTGTGTGGAGCGAGATACCCGCTCCGCTCCATGGGACGACGTGTCCGAGAAAGGATGCATGCGCGGCCACACAAACGTACTTACCTGCAGGCATTGCTTTGCAGCAGTGGTGACTTCGTAAACAACCGAAGTGAAGACGCCCACTCACTGCCTCTGTGGTCAATGGAAACAATCGAGATTATAAACGCGTTTAGTTAGAACAGAAGCACTACATTCTAGAGATTGGCGCGCTTGGCTGCCTTTGATCGGTACCGAGAGGTTGGTCTCGAGGCAAGTCCTTCAGGGCTGCCTCCTGTCTCCTGTTTGGGTTCGTCCTTGTAACGGCTCGCTTGCTATTCCTCGATTGTAGAGGACTCTTTGCTTACTGCGCCGGCGGTTGCATCTTGTTGCACACCTCCACCACTCGGCATAATTTCCGTGGCCCATATCGTGGTAGAACCGTGCGTTTCGACGTCGCTCCTTGTCTCTGAACTTTCGGGGAAGTCACCACTTTTCTCGGTGCTGACGTTCCGTGACTGCGAGCTTTCACAGCTGTGCGGGTTGGGCGGCGACTCCAAAGGAAGGTCTCCACGGCGAGAATCGGTCTCCCTGTGTCCCCTGTTTTCAGTCTCAGGTCGAGGGGATACCATCCGATGGGGCGGCGTCTCGTCCATGGTGACAAATAGCACTTAGCGGAAGTTCTTTCAGTACCCATGTACGTACTTGACCACCCGGTTCAGAACTTGTGCGTAGTGGCGACCCGTAGACCTCCGAGTTCTTGATTCACCTGAAACAAACATATGCATATGGTTACGGGGAGTACTATGGGGCAGTAGAGAGCTACCACTTGTCTAAGCAAGACTACATAGAACTCACAGGATTCAGTCTGTCAAGGCAGCTTGCTTGCTTGCGTGTTCCTCGACAAGTGGCACTTGCCCACTACGGAGGATTGGTCACGAAGCCGGCGGTTAAGATAAGGGGGAAAATCATTCGAAGTAAAACAAAAGAAGAGGAAGAAATCGGTGACGTAAGGAAGAAACAAATGCTGCAGAATGGTAGACTACGTTGCAATACAAATGAACTATAATAAAATAATTTGTAGTTCATTCAAGCAGTGGGACAGATACAGTTTCGTTAGTGCAGTAGTTGGCACACGGCGTGAACGCTAGAGAAGGAAAGAGCGCGCATGCGAACGCCGTACATTCGGCATTGCGTTGAAGAGGAATTGTCAGATGCACAAGAAATGCACGCGCATTCGTCAATTCCGGAACGAATGATGAAGACAGTTTTCGCTTGTGGTAGCCGTGTTAATGATTTCACTAACGGAATAAAGAAATAAATTGCAATACCACACGAATTAACCTCCAGTTGACATGACATCATATACAGCCATTCCTATGAAGAATCGAAGTTGTTAACATTGAAGATCATGCTTGTTCAGCCGGAGCTATTCGAGAACATCGGTGCCACATCGAAGGGACGGTCGTTCGAACGCTCTGCGCTTGCTCTCTCCTTGGCTTCTTGTTTTGGTGAAGTCTCTCTCGGGGGCTTTTGCTTTGTTGCCGGCGGTTACTTTTTATTTTGTCTTATTAGTTTACCGTATTAAGTTATCTGCGCATTCAAGTGTAACTTTTACTTTTTGAGATGTCTGTCTCATCTCCAGGCCAGAGGGCTGCCCTCTGGTCTGCTTCTATTCCCTCTCAGGATGTACCTTTGGAGCTATTTCTGCGCAGTGGTATCAGCAGCGTTCCTGTTGCTTTGGTGCCGACGGATGGTGGGGCCATTCGCATGAAGAACCCTAAGGCCATCCAGTCAGAGCTTCGCACGGCTACGCCACACTTCCTTCAAATAACCGAGGTTCGTCAATTTGGACGAGGCGGGATTCTCTGCTGCTCACCAGACCAGGCCTGTATCCGAGATCTTCTAAATTGCACTTCCTTTGCCACTCATCCGGTGAGCTGCTTCATCCCTCCCCACCTTGCTTGTTGTAAAGGTCTAGTTCGAGGTGTAGATGTCAGCCTAAGTCCGGCGGAAGTCTTGGAGATTTTTTCTGAAGCAGGCGTTGTGTCAGTGTACCGCTGTAACAGGCTAGTTAATAATGTCAGGATTCCAACCGAGACAATTATTGCTACATTTGCAGGCACATCGCGTCCCTCGGAGATTAAAGCGTGGCCGTTAATCTACAAGGTAGAACCCCTTGCCCCACGCCCTCTACAGTGTGGCAAATGCTGGCGATATGGACATAGCGCAAGCGGTTGCCGATCTAATAATGTTCGGTGCCGTGTTTGTGGAGCTGATCATAGTGCTGAAGATTGCAAGTCTGATAATCAGTCATGTTGCCTATGCCAAGCCAGTTGCACAGCTGATCACACCGATTGTCCTGCTCGGTCTAAAGAACTGCAGGTTATTGAAATTATCGAGAGAAGGCGTTGTTCGCGTCGAGACGCTCTTGCTGAAGTTCAGAGCAGGATGCATGGATATGCCGGAATTACAGCCCGTTCGCCTCTCGCTATGGATGCATCAGTTGCTCAGTCCATTTCGACCATCGTTGAAAAAGCAGTAGAAAAATCACTAGAAAAACTTCTTCTGACTGTCTCTGAGACATTGGCCCTAGTCATATCCTCGCAGCTGGCTGGTATTTCGGAGCAGTTCGCTAAGAGCTTCCAGAATCCTTTTAGCTTATTTAATTCTTCATCTGGGTCCCAATCAGACGTTCCTAACAATAATGATTTACGGCCTTCTAATTCACAAAACACTAGTCAAGATTGCTTTTCTGATTCAGGTTTACAAGATATTCAGGATGTATACATGGACGCTCGAATTCTGAAACGCACCAGATCACCTACTAACAAAAAACAGAATTCTTCTAATGGTAAAGCCAAAAAATGTGTGAAAGAGCCCTTGACCAGAACTGACCTTTTAAAAGATAGTATTTTGGATCAAGCAGTTGCGGCTGCTCGCTTGTCAGCAAAATAGGGAACCTTAGGGTTCTTCAGTGGAACTGCCGATCTATACTTTCTGCAACTACAGATTTACTTTACCTTATATCTCAACAGTCTCCCGACATAGTTTTATTGCAAGAAACTTGGTTATCATCAGGTCAAAATTATCAATTACCAAATTATAAATGTTTTCGTTTGGACAGGAATACACGAGGTGGAGGATTGGCATTTTTTATATCAACAAAATTTTGCCATAGAGCGAAACTGGTTTATCAGGCATTATCAAGTGATTCCGAAATTTTAGTGCTTGAACTAGCACTCCCAGGTTGTGCTCCTCTCAGCATTGTCAACAGCTACTTTCCATCTGGTGTACAAGAGGAAGGTACTCTGGACATCATTCAGAGCTTCTGTAAAGCAAACTGTCTCTTTGCAGGTGACTTTAATTCGCATCATGTTTATTGGGGTTACCGCACTGATTCATCGGGTAAATTGTTGTGGAATTGGATGTGTACGAACAATTATACATGTCTTAACTCTAAAGCAGCCACTTTTGTACGGTGCAACACAAGATCGGTTTTAGATTTATCATTCGCCAGCTCAAGCTTGCTCGTCTCTTCTTGGGCTGTTGTTGATACTGCAACAAATAGTGATCACCGCCCAATATTCATGGACATTAATAATCCAGTGATTCCTTTAGATATTCAGACACTGACTTTTGTTGACTACTCAAAATTTAAAAAAAGTCTACATTCAAGCTTATCTTCACTGACCAGTTCTGGAAATGACATTAAAGCGATGAGTCTTTGTGGTGTTCTAAAATGCTCTATGAGAAAAGCACAGTTCACCGTATCCTCGGCGAAAAGTAAGCCTATAAGTGCCTGGTGGGACTCTGATTGTGAACGAGAATACAGGCGCAGAAAAGCTGCATGGAAAAAACTCCTTGTTAACCAGTGCCCTACTAACTGGAGTAACTACAAGTATGCCTCAGCCATGTTTAAAAGAACTGTTTTCATAGCCAAAGCTACTCATGACGAAAACCAATACAGCTTTCTCTCACAAAGTGGAAACAAGAAAGCTCTTTTCAGATTTCTTCGATTTCGTAAGGCTATTTCTGCACCCGTAACCATAGAATCGGTTGTTTTAGCTCCAAAAGAACTGTCTGCCGTATTAAATGATATTGCATTGGGATTAGGAAGGCGCTTTACAACTCAAATACAAACAGTATTCCCCAAACCTGTATGTGTAGATGATTTCGTGAAGGTGACTATAGAAGAACTTGCGCGCGCAGTTCAGTCGCTCCCCAATTCGGCTCCAGGCCCAGACGGCATTACGACAGGCATGCTAAAAATTTTGTTTGATGTGTCTCCTCAGGACCTCCTAAATCTCGTCAACTACTCCCTCGAAAGAGGTTGGATTCCTCCAGATTGGAGACTTGCAAAAATTATCCCGCTGCTTAAAAAACGAGGAGTAGATATGCATATTGATAATGTTAGACCAATCGCACTAACTTCCCATGTTATAAAATTAATTGAAAGAGTGCTCTAATTGAAAGAGTGCTATAAAATTAATTGAAAGAGTGCATGGGCGAGCCCAAGCGCGTCCTTGCCCCGCAGACCACCCCGCTTGTTGGAAACGCGGTGGATCATGCGCCCTACCTGTTCGCCTACCCTCTTGAGTTTTGCAATAGTGGAGTCCGGTCTGAGTCTGTGCTGAATGAACAGGCCCAGAATCCGGAGCTCTTCCACCTCTCTGATGGGAACCCCAGAGAGGGAGATGTGTATGGGTGACTTATCTCTCGGCGTCGCTCTAACGTGCAGAAGCTCTGATTTGGTTGGATCACATTGGAGGCCACAATCGTTGGCATACGCCTCGACTATGGATGCGGCCCGCTGAATGCGTTCCTGCATTTCACCAAGGCTCCCTTCAGTGGTCCAGATTGTAATGTCATCGGCATATACTGCGTGTTCCGTGCCTTCCACCCTGGCCGATTCGCTTGGAAGGTGCATCATGGCAATGTTGAACAGGAGCGGTGATAACACCGCTCCCTGAGGGGTACCCCGTGTTCCCATAATGTACGGGCCATATTCCTCGTCTTCGATCCGAAGAAGGGCCTGGCGTTTAGAGAGGAAATCTCTGACATATGCAAAGGTCTTAGCCCGGCAATCGGTGGAACTCAAGTTAGCCAGGATGCTGCTGTGTTTAACATTGTCAAAAGCCCCCTTCAGGTCAAGGGCTAGTGAAGGCTGGGAGCATTGAAGGCTCCAACGATCACTAAGGGATCCTTGTCTGCCAACTTGATCGCCCGAAGGAAGATTTCACTGAAAGTTACGCGCGGCTTATGCGGGGGGCTGTATATATTTAGGATGTGTATTGACGGGTCGCGACGTCTGAGAGGCAGTACTCTGACCATTGTGTATTCTTGTTCAGTACTCAAGTTTAAAGCGACCTGAATCGCGGTATATGCCTTGTTCACCAGGATGCATGACGAGGCCCCCTCCCCCCCCCCCCCCGCCCGTGGAAAGTGCTGTATCCAGAGAATTTAGCGTCCATACCGGGCTCCTGCAAAGCAATCAGGGCCGGCATGTCTCCGAGGCACTGCAAGTAGAGCTTGAGGTGCGACCGCTTTTTCCAGGCTTTAAAACCCCTGCAGTTCCACTGGATTATCTCAAATTTTTGTAGATATTTATCTTTTTTGTTAGATCGGCTAGCCATCTTTCAGTATTTATTTATGGTGCAGGGGACCGGTCCGGGCCTGGAGCCGGTGCGGCCGCTGTAAGAAGCCGCACCGGCCCACCGGGAGCTGACCCCGAAAAGCTTTCTTCTGCTGCCTGACGAGAGGCTGGCTTGCGTTTAAGCTGTGGAGGGTCGCACTGAGTGGTGTTTTTTATTTGGGTGCTAACCCAGGGCTGCACGGCTTTAAGGACCGAGTTAGAGACCTGGGCCACAATGTCGGGAAGTGCTTGCGTTAAGGCTGCCATGAACATGTCCTGAAAGGACTCCCGGACTGCCGACATTATTTGAGTGGGGAGGGCTGCTACCCGCGCCTCTAATTGCTCGGTTTTACGCTCTAGGGATTCGAGGCGACCGATGGATGCGGTAATGGAAGCTGATCCAACTACTGTGCCCTCGTCCTGCCGCGAGACGCTGATGAGGCGGGATGTGACGGAAGCGCCGTCATCCCCGTCGTCTGCCTCGGCTTCCTGCACTGGCTCTGATGACCCGACCTGCTTGGCTTCTAATTCCTGAATTTGGGCGCAAGAATTTGATTCTGGCGCCTGAGCTCCCCTATCTGCTGCTGTAGGGTGGTTTCGGTAGGGGAGGGAGATGGGGAGGGTCCGGAGACTGCCCCACCCCAACAGCTCACCTGTGTTTGGAGTCACCTATGCGGCCACGTGCGGTAGCACAAAGCCAGGAAAACTAGTCGTCGCTTGTCCACAAGGCAAGGGCTGCGACGCTATTCAGTTGCGAGAGCCCTCAGCGAAGGCCATCGAACGTAATAGACGTGTTTGGCGACGCCGATTGCGCATCTGGCTTTATAAACACTGGAGCCGCCCCACCAGTTATGGACGCTAAACTTTGCCGTTTGCTGCGAAGAGTAACGACGCCCCTTTCTGGGCTCCCCCTCCGTACAGCTAGTGCCGAAAATGTTCATCCGATACATCAGTATGCACAGCCTGTGTCGTCGTTCAGGCCGCTCTGTACGCCATCGAATTCATCATAAATTATGCATGCTCTTACAACGTCATCCTGGGATGGATTTTTCATTCGGGCCACGACCCGGCCGTTCATTGCGCACCTGCCGAACTACTACTCTCGCCGTTCTCAGACTGCACGCCTGCAAGCGAACCATCGCTTTCGTACAAGCTACTCGACCGAGACGGTACCACAGTGCCTCCAAACTCGACAATGGCTGTGTTAGTATACTGCGCTGCTCTCGCCGACACCGTTGCACTCCTTTCGCCAGCTGACCGCGTCTGCACTACGAAAGGCTTGCTGGCGCCTTTTGCAACCCTGCAACTCACTCAGGGAAACGCTGCGATTTTCGTAACCAACCCATCTCCCTCCATAGCTGTGTTGATACGAGGAGAGTGTCTCGCACAGTGGAGCCCCTCGAAGACGCATAAGTTATCGACGCAGTTTAGCGATAACACGTATTAATAACTGAGTCCTCCATTGTGCTTCATGACTGAAGCACAGTGGAGAACTGTGAGTGTGACCTGGACTATGGTGCCCGCACCATGAAAGCGACCCGGAATGGACCAACGTGACAGTCCATACGGCCTCAATTAACCCTGCTATTACTGTATCTGCCACCGAAGAAGGGCCTTCTGCTGGTGTTATCACAGGTTTTATGACCGTGAAGCTACTGCACCTATGGTTGCCAATTCAAGCTCGGAACAAGCATCGAATTCATTCTTTCCGGATCACCGGTTACTCTGGAGCACTGAAGCACGGTTGAGGAAAGAGAAGGGTTATCAGTACGTGCCTTCGCTAAACCTAACCCATTGTCCAATATCATTCTTCCCCACCTCCAGCACTCTTCCCCTCAAGGAGCTGATGCCTCAAGTTATTACGCGCCAGAAGAATAAGCAAATTCTGCCGCACTAATCTCACGATCTCGATTGTAACGGGGGAATATACAAATCCAAAGAGGATTAAGATACTTCAACCACACGAAAAAGAAATGATCATAACTTCCAGCCGTTTACGTCACAAAACCGTAGTGGAGGGCTCCTAAAAAGGCCACTAACTAGCACGGCCGGCAAAATAAAGACAGAAATGGGAATATTCTAAACTTAGGGAGGTAGACGTAAATTTCATTGACAAAGATAGACGAACAGCCGCTCGAGCAGGTACTAAGATTCAGCAACCTAAGAAAATCCCTATCGAGGTCACGTGTTCACATGCTTGACGCGTGACATTGCTCAAGTAAGAGCATTGCCTCACGCGGCTTTCCCTATTGCACATTTAAGTGACACTGCGGAAGCCCTCCGGTACTCCGTATACACGACAACACGACAGGCTCCCGAATCACATATGGGACCGAGACTGGAAGAGGGCTGCTGTTATTCCATACACGAGAGTTTTAGCAAAGCTAGCTTCAAGCTTTCAAAAGATGCATTTATGTATTACCAGGTTTTACAGCACTTAGCATTGTTTAAGATCGACCGTTTCATGGAGTACTTTAAAACGATCTGACATAAACTATCTTCAGCTTAGTAGCCAACATTTAAACTGTTGCTATAAACGCAATACCTTCTATGGAGAACTTGTAAAGCATCTTAAATAGTGTCCACAGATTGTATTTCCATGGTAAATATCATTATCGTCACCACCACCACCACCACCATCATCATTAGCCTATTATAAGTCCACTGCAGGACGAAGGCCTCTCCCAACGATTTCCGATTTGCCGTATCCTGAGTAAGTTATTTCCACTTCATGCCAGCGAAATTCTTAATTTAATGGCTCCATCTAACCTTATGCCTGCTTCTACTGCGTTTTTATTCTCTTGGAACCTATTCTGTCGCTCTTACGGTTCATGTCTCATCTGTACTTCGTATAATATGCCCTGCCCAGGTCCACTTCTTTATTTCTTTTGATATAAAAATATCAGCTACCCTTGTTTGACCTCTGACCCACTACGCTCGTTTCTTATATCTTTCTTAGCTTTACACCTACATTTTTCTTTCCGTTGCACGCTGCGTGCTCCACAATTTTACAGCTAGATGTTTAGTTAACCTCCACCTTTCTGCACCGCACGTTACTATTGGGGGAATGCAGGGGCTAAATACTGTTCGCTTTGGTGACAGTGGCAAGTTTTCAGCCTTGATTTGGGAATGTCTCCCGAATGTGCTCCATCCACGGGGAATTTCCTTTGCATGGGTAGGTGTTCCTGTTAATAACTGCTCAAGATATACGTATCCGCTCACACTTTGTAAGGACCAACCGTGCGTTCATATTTGCACTTCTGCCGATAATGTTAATCTTATGCAATCGAGGGTCACATATGCAGGTATTACAATGCTGAGCTAAATTAGTTTTTTTTGTTTTCTCTTAACATCTTGCGGATACTCCCTCGCTCTATCATTAATGCAGCGTCCCGTTTGGCCTATGTAGACCTTTCCGCAGCTAAGTGGCACTTCGTATGACACTCCGACTGCGCATTTGACGGAGGGCCTCTCATGTTCTTTGTCACAGGTTGCTGTTTTCTCCCCACAAATGCGGGAGCAAAGAACCGACAGCTTCCTTGGGGCCGAAAAAACAATCGGAACCCCATCCTTCCTTACAACCTTCTTGAGGGAATGCGACACTCGATGCACATAAGGTAGAACCTCGGGCCGCGTCAAACGCTGCGCACTGTCTGCTGCTGCAGCCTTCCTTGCGGCCTTAAGATTTGGAACAGGGACTCAACAACTGCACCAACGACAGAGCGAGCGTACCCAGCCTCCGCAAGTCTGCCAATCTGCGCACAAAAGCTCTCATGCATCTTTCGATCACAAGACTTTTTGAGAGAAGATGCTAGGCACATCGTCGCAATAGCACGTTTCACCACTTTTTACTGGGCGGATCCGAACGGAAGCACACCTTTCTTTTCTCTGGGCTGATACTGCCAGCATGCTATCAATTTGGTACGCGTGTTCTCTCTCTCGTGGAATCATCTAAGCGTATCGGACCATCGACTTGGTGGACCCCACAGGGCCTGCAGTTTTCAGTCACTCGCCAGGTTTCACACTGCCTCTGGGATCAGCTCAATTGACGGGCGTGACACCAAGCAGCATACACAAACAGGCCGGCACACCTATTGTCGGTCAAGAGCAGCTTCACTGTTCTTTGTTGCACAGTACAGCAGACACCACTTACGTTGGAGAAGCATGTGCCCTCTGTTCAATGTGTTCTTCTCTTCAAGAGAATGACTACATTATCATCAACTTTGAAGCGAGCTGCTGTCTCGTACATTCATGGTGTTGGCAAAGTGGTCGCTCGCGTTTTAAAAAAATGCGTGTTTGGGAGCCTGCGCACACGTTCCAGCAAGCAATTAAGCTTAAAGTTTATTGCTAGAAGATGGAAGACTCTCTCTCTTTGTAGCGTTTACCTGGAGTGGTACACAAGATTCCTTGTACTGCTGGCATATCGGTATATATTGGAGAAAGCAAAAATTTCTGCAGGCATCTGTCAATGTCTACAGAAATGTGCAGGCAGCATATCATGGCCACGAAGGAAGCTCAAGAAGAAGTAACACAATCAGTAGAGCACCAAGCACAGTGGTTTACCACATGTACTTTTGAACTTTACCTCATGTGCTCAATAATACTTAAGAATATTGTCCTGAGCCAAGACATTCCAATGTGAACAACGAAGTGGCATAGATCCAAAACATCATTATTTAGACCGTGGTTTTTGACCTGCGTGTTAAACAAGCTTTCTATTTGTGGGTCATTCAGTAATGCGGTCAGCTTTGCCGAGAACGTCATATAAGTCATAGAAGTTATCATGGCACCTTGTTAAATGGATGATACAAGTATATACTAATTCAGAATATAGCTGTTGTTTTATGTTGTTTTGTGGGGTTTTACGTCCCAAAACCAGTTCTGATTATGAGAGACGCCGTAGTGGAGGGCTCCGGAAATTTCGACCACCTGGGTTTCTTTAACGTGCACTGACATCGCACAGCACACGGGCCTCAACATTTCGCCTCCATCGAAATGCAGCCGCCGCGGCCGGGATTCGATCCCGCGACCCTCGGATCCGCAGCCGAGTACCTTAGCCACTAGACCACCGTGGCGGGGCTAGGTGTTGTTTTAAATGGCACTAGTTTACTGACTGTTCCACGTTTGGCTTAGAGCCAGTCTGCCTGAGCCTTCATTACAAACGCATATCGATGTAGAAACTAGTACATACATATTGTTAGGTTATTAGCAATACGGGAGCGAAAAGCAGAGGAAGCGCAAAGGAGGGAAGAGGAGAAAGAAGTTCTGAGCGCCATATTTGAAGGATCATCATCATCATCATCATCATCATCGCGACGGACTGAAGCTGCGGCCCATCCATACGCATTAAAAGACCCGCTTAAGGCTCTGTGTGGCGCGTAACAGATTTGGTGGAAGTACTGGGTACGACGAACCCAACGACGGAAGCTCTACTGTGTAGATTTCGCCGCAGCCGCCGCCTTGCTGGACTCCCGCCTTCGCCGATCGAGATGTCCCGAGACCAGACCGTCTCTGATGCTCCGAGGCCTACCCCTACTGGGCCATTCCCGTACTACCGAGTGCCTCCGAACTTCGGCGGCAGCTCAGGGGAAGATGTCGACGAATGGCTGAAGAAGTACGGAAGGGTGAGCGCGAGCAACTGTTGGGATTCGGCAGCGAAACTCAGCAATGTTGTGTTTTCGCTAACACCGCGCTCCTGTGGTATGAAAACCACGAGGACATGTTTACCACTTGGGATCGCTTTGTCGAGGAAATTCAGAAGTGCTTTGGCGATACTAACGCGAAGAGAAAACAAGCAGAGCAGACGCTGGCCCAGAGAGCACAACTTCCAGCTGAGACTTGCACGATGTACATTGAGGAGATCTTGAAGTTGTGCAAGTTGGTAAACACCAGAATGACTGAAGAGGACAAGGTTGGACACCTCCTTAAGGGGATAGCTGAAGACGTCTATAATTTTCTGATCGGAAAAGAGAACTTGAACACCGTGTCCGACGTGGTGCAGCACTGTCGCACGTTTGAAACGCTGAAGATGCGGTGCATTGCACCGAAATTCGGCCGCTTGTCCACCGTTCCCACAGTGGCTAGCGTTGACACAATGTCTCCCGGTGACCTTTCCTCGACAATACGGCAAATCGTGAGAGAGGAATTGCTGCGATATCGGAAAATGTGTCATTCTGCCGACGACATTGAAGACGTCTGTGCAAGGGAAGCTGAACGCGTGCGAGTTCCCGTCACTCCGACCTCATGGCAGCCATCGGTTAACGCAGCAGACGCTGATGAACGCTTAGAACCACTGCCATCTGGGTTCTCGCACCGTACACCGTCGAACAACGGAAGAGGATTTCGCTCGCCTCGTTATCCTCAGAGAACATCTGCTGCCTATGATACCCGCGAAGGGAGGTACTACCACCCCGTACCTTCGGAGAGGACCGGTTACCCGGAGCAGGCTCCTGTGTCTCGATCTCTCCCTGTCTGCTACACTTGCGGAGTCCCGGGGCACATTTCACGATTTTGCAACAACCGATGGTCACACAAGAGAGAACCACCCGTCACTTATTCCACTTCGCAGCCTTTTGATCGCCAGTTCTCAGCGCAACGGTCGCCACGCATGTTCACAAGCTCCCGATATCCCTCCCCGGCATCTGATCGGAGCTTGACGCCGCCACCAGCTCCGCGTGCTCCACGATCTCCATCGCCTCGGCGGCGCACGCAGTCACCGCCGCCGGAAAACTAGTTGGTGCGGCCGATGGGGGTGAGGTCGCAGGATACCAGGAACTATCGGAAGACATGCCCTCATCAGTGTTAATGCTGAAGAACAAAGTTCGTGTACTTGTTGATGGTGTACCTACCCTGGCACTTGTGGATACAGGTGCGACAATATCTGTGATGAGTGTTAGCTTTAAGAACTGTTTAGGACTTAAAGTGATGTTTTGTCTGAGCCGTGGCGCAATATTCCGTGGTGTAAGTGGTGACGCCGTGTGTCCCCTGGGTGTATGCACTGTGGATGTGTCTTTGTGTGGCAAAGTGTTTCCAACAGAGTTCGCGGTTATTGCCCGATCCACACATGACGTAATATTGGGCATGGATTTTTTGCGGGAGTGTGGAGCGACCGTTGACTGTAGAAGTGGGCATCTTTCCGTACACGGTACTTTCCCGTCTCCGCTCTTAGAGAATCCGTCATGTGGTGAATGTAACTTCTTTGTCTCCGAGGACACAGTCGTGCCCCCATTTTCTGCCGTGTGCATTCCAGTGAGTTGCTCAACTAACGACCCCGCTATGTTCGAAGCCACCCTTGAACCAATTCATTCGGCTTGTATCAAAAAGAACATTTTGGTACCCCATTGCATGGTGTCTGTAGTCGACGGGAGCTCAAGTGTGTGGGCTATTAACAGCTCAGTGGAGCCTGCAGTGTTACCCAGTGGCATGAAACTTGCTTTGTATAAACCTCACTCCCCTATGACGCTGGTCGCATTGGTTGAAGCTACAAACGAGGAGCTACACGTAACTTCCCAGGACCCCGGAGATTCGCAACTTCTAAAGATGATTAACAACTCCCTCAGCCAAAGCGAACGCTGCGCGCTCTTGCAAGTTCTGGCCAAGCACTCGAAAGTATTCGATTTTTCAACGAGCAACCAACCACCTTCAATCCCTGCGTCTCGAATACGTCACCGCATCAACACCGCGTCGGCGCAACCCATCAGGCAGAAACCTTACAGAGTGGCACCAGCAGAACGCAAGGTCATCAACGATCAGGTGCAGGAGATGCTAGCAAAGGGCATAATTCAAGATTCAGCAAGTCTCTGGGCCCCTCCCGTTATTCTCGTCAAGAAGAAAGATGGCACATGGAGATTCTGCGTTGACTACCGCCGCTTGAATTCGGTTACCAAAAAAGACGTCTATCCGCTGCCGCGTATCGATGACGCCATCGATTGTCTGCATTCCGCTTCCTACTTTTCCTCCGTTGATCTCAGATCCGGTTATTGGCAAATCCCAATGCATGCAGACGACAAGGAAAAAACGGCATTCGTCACGCCTGATGGACTATACGAGTTCAACGTCATGCCGTTTGGATTGTGCAATGCGCCTGCGACCTTTGAAAGATTCATGGACACTGTTTTGCGTGGTTTAAAATGGCAGATTTGTATGTGCTACCTGGATGACGTAGTAATTTTTGGACGTACATTTCAAGAGCATAACACTCGTCTGGACATTGTACTCAACTGCATTAAGAACGCTGGTCTCGTGCTAAACTCAAACAAATGTCATTTTGGCGAACGCCAAACGTTGGTGCTGGGACATCTCGTTGATAAGGACGGCATTAGACCTGACCCGCAGAAGACGGCTGCCGCTGAAGCGTTCGAGCAGCCTAAGGCCTCGTTCACACTGGTAAATCCGGCGTCTACATTCGACGGAATTCTCTTGCCGCCGAAAACCGCGTAGTTCACACTGCTTACCGCCGCGGAACCGGCGCCGCCGGAAAGCGACATAGCGCCATCTGCCGAGCGCAGGTCGAACCTTTAAAAAAATGCGGCATGGCCCGGATGTACACGCGGTTCCACCGGTTCTACGCTCGTGCGGATCTTGTCCGTTTTGTTTCTGTGCCTGAGAAAGAAGCGGTACTACTAGGCTGGCTGCGAAATACGTTCTGGTGATGTATGACAGGCGGAAACACCACCAGCGGTGGTGTGCTCGTCCCGGAATACAGGAACGCGAGAAGCTTGGTGACGCCGTGAAAGTGCTATTCGTTGTGCGAAATTGTGACGTGGACACGTGGATTCCTACAACGAGTAAGTTGAGAATGGCTGTTATTCGTGACACTACTCAACGCGCGGCGTTCCCCGAAGAAAAATGGGTGTTTACGATCCAGTTGGATGTCCAGACGGGCTTCGAATACAGAGACAATCGAGCCGAACTTGGCGGCCATTTTTCGAATTTGTGACTCGCGCTCCTATTGGTCCGCGGCGGGAAATCCGGCGGCAGCGGCCGCAAAAATCGCTCCCGGAGCGATCGGCGCGGATAGGGCTGTTTCGGCGGATCTCGCTGTCGCCGAACAGGTTTCCGCGCTTCTCCGGCCGCCGGATTGCTCAGTGTGAACGCTCCTTTAGTCAGTGAAACAGCTCCGTAGCTTCCTCGGGCTGTGCTCCTACTTCCGGCGGTTCATACCCGGTTTCGCGGATGTAGCTCACCCCCTGACATGCCTCTTACGCAAGGACACCCCGTTCAAGTGGACCCCTGAATGTGCTGCAGCATTCCGCCAACTGAAGTTCCTGTTAACCACACATCCAATACTTCGCCACTTTGATCCTTCGTCTCCGACAGAAATTCACACGGACGCCAGTGGAGTTGGAATCGGTGCCGTTCTCGTTCAGCGCTCAGATAACCGAGAACACGTCGTCGCTTACGCGAGCCGTTCATTAAGCAAGCCAGAGCGAAATTATACCGTAACTGAACAGGAATGCTTAGCGGTGGTCTTTGCCGTCCAGAGGTTTCGCTCGTATGTTTACGGTCGACCCTTCACCATCGTCGCCGACCACCATTCCCTGTGCTGGCTAGTTAACCTTCGTGACCCATCCGGTCGCCTGGCGCGATGGGCTCTGCGCCTGCAAGAGTATGTCTTTACTATCTCTTACAAGAGCGGCCGTCGGCATGCTGACGCGGATTGCCTTTCTAGGATGCCATTATGTACATGTACAACAGACTCTGAAGCTGAGAACTTTGACCACCTTATCGCCGTCCTGTCGCCTGACTTTCCCGACGCTTTGACGTTCGCCGCCGAGCAGCGCAAAGACCCAAGCTATAAAAGCTTTTTCTCCGGTTCGCAAGGCGATCTTAGCGACGACCGATTTTGCATCCGAGATGGTCTCCTCTACAAGAGGAACCTGTCCACGACTGGCGCTCGCTTCCTGCTGGTGGTTCCGCAATCTCTCCAAGCATCTGTCCTGCGTACTACGCACGATGATCCAACTTCTGGTCACTTTGGCACGGCACGGACACTTAGCCGCACCAGAGATCGATTTTATTGGCCTCAAATGAGAAAAACGATTCAAACCTACGTAGCCAGTTGCGCGCAGTGTCAGAGTCACAAGCGACCCACTTCAGCTCCAGCCGGTCACTTACAACCAGTAGAGCCCCCTAGTACGCCTTTTGAAAAAATTGGCAGATCCCACGTGCAGTGGGAATCAAGGAAATGCGAAGCACGCATAAGGAACGTAAAATGGATTGGCATTGTTGTCTCGCTATACCGAGTTTAGGACATTTGAAGTTAACGAAACGGCCGCAAGAGCACCATGACTGTGGCATGTAAACCATGCCGCTCATACACGTATGTCATGATTCTCATGTTATGACTTGTCATTTACGTTCATCATGCAGTCGTGTTGTGCCATAGCAATATTGGTATACATCCCTTGAAAGAAACGAGTGGCATGTAGATCATGCCGCTAATGACATGCATGTCACGATTTTCATGTTATGACCTGTCATTTATGATCGTCATGCAGTCCTGTTGTGCCAAACCAGTTTTCTTATAGGCTCCGTGCAGTCGAGTTTTCCATGTGCGACATCAGCGCCAGAATGCACTGCCTGGCGGAGAGAAGAAGCAAAATTGGGCAGAGTGTGACAGGGAAATACGCGAACGCGATGCGCGTCTCCAACTCTATAGCAGCAGCGACCGCCCGTGCCACCTTCTTTCGTTTTATTTCCTTTGAGACGCGCGTCCAAACCTGCGACAAAATGTTCCAAAGGGCAACGCCGCGAGCGTTCGTATGGTTCGCAGCACGCCCGGAAAGCAGCGAAGAAACGCGCGCGTCGCTGTCGCCTCTGTTTCCACCGTGCTCGACTGAGCCGTCCGACGAGAGCTACGTAGCGGCCTCTGGTCTGTAGACGGAGGCATCCCATTAACGAAACGGCAGTATAGCGCCAGGACCATAGCATGTATGTAAATCATGCCGGTCATGACACGCGTGTCATGATTCTAATGTTATGACCTGTCATTTACGTTCGTAATGCTGTCGTGTTGCGCCATAGCAATTTTGGTATACATCGCATTAACGAAACGCCTGGCATGTAAATCATGCCGCCCATCACATGCATGTTATGCTTTTCATGTTATGACCTGTCATTTATGTTCGTCATGCAGTCATACTGTTGCATACCAATTTTCCTACACATCCCACTAACGAAACGGCAAAGAGAGCACGAAGACCGTGGCATGTAAGTCATGTCCCTCATGACATGCATGTCATGATTTTCATGTTATGATCTGTCGTTTACGTTCATGATGCAGTCATCTTGTCGTATGCCAATTTTCGTATACATGCCGTTAACGAAACGCGTGGCGTGTAAATCATGTAGCCCATGACATCCATATCATGATTGTCATGTTGTGACCTGTCAGTCATGTTCGCCATGCAGTCATGTCATGGCATACCAATTTCCGTATACATCCCATAAACGAAACGGCCAGGAGAGCACCAAGACCGTCGCATGTAAATCATGTCACTCATGACATGCAAGTCATGATTTTCGTGTTATGACCTGTCATTTATGTTTGTGATGCAGTCATGTTGTGGCATGCCAATTTGCGTATACGTTCCATTAACGAGACGAACAGGAGAGCACCAGGACTGTGAGATGTAAATCATGCCGCTCATGACACGCATGTCATGATTTTCATCTTATGACCTGCCATTTATGTTCGCCCGGCAGTCGTGTTGTGCCATACCAATTTTCGCATACATCCCATTAGCGAAACGGCCAGGAGAGCCCTAAGACCGTGGCATGTAAGTCATGCCGCTCATGACATGCATATCATGATTTTCATGTTATGACCTGTCATTTGTGTTCGTCATGTAGTCATGATGTGGCATACCAATATTCGTAAACATCCGATTAGCGAAACGGCCAGGAGAGCACCAAGACAATGGCATGTAAATCATGCCGCTCATGACATGCATGTCATGATTGTCATGTTATGACCTGTCTTTATGTTCGTCATGTAGTTATGATGTGGCATACCAATATTCGTAAACATCCGATTAGCGTAACGGCCAGGAGAGCACCAAGACCGTGGCATGTAAATCATGCAGCTCATGACATGCATATCATGATTTTCATGTTATGACCTGTCATTTATGTTTGTCAGGCAGTCATGTTGTGCCATACGAATTTTTGCATACATCCCATTAGCGAAATGGCCAGGAGAGCACCAAGACCGTGGCCTGTAAATCATGGCGCTCATGACATGCATGTCATGATTTTCATGTTATGACCTGTCATTTACGTTCGTCAGGCAGTCATGTTGTGCCATACCAATTTTCGCATACCACCCATTAACGAAAGGGCCAGGAGAGCACTAAGATCGTGGCATGTAAATCATGTCGCTCATGGCATGGATATCATGATTTTTATGTTATGACCTGTCATTTATGTTTGTGATGCAGTCATGTTGTGGCATGCCAATTTGCGTATACGTTACATTAACGAAACGCGTGGCATGTAAACCATGTCATTCATGACATGCATGTCATGATTTTCATGTTATGACCTGTCATTTATGTTCGCGGTGCAGTCATATTGTGGCATACCAATTTTTGTATACATCCCATTAACGAGACGAACAGGAGAGTACCAGGACGGTGACATGTAAATCATGCCGCTCATGACATGCATATCATGATTTTCATGTTATGACCTGTCATTTGTGTTCGTCATGTAGTCATGATGTGGCATACCAATATTCGTAAACATCCGATTAGCGAAACGGCCAGGAGAGCACCAAGACAATGGCATGTAAATCATGCCGCTCATGACATGCATGTCATGATTGTCATGTTATGACGTGTCTTTATGTTCGTCATGTAGTTATGATGTGGCATACCAATATTCGTAAACATCCGATTAGCGTAACGGCCAGGAGAGCACCAAGACCGTGGCATGTAAATCATGCCGCTCATGACATGCATGTCATGATTTTCATGTTATGACCTGTCATTTATGTTCGTCATGTAGTCATGATGTGGCATACCAATATTCGTAAACATCCGATTAGCGAAACGGCCAGGAGAGCACCAAGACAATGGCATGTAAATCATGCCGCTCATGACATGCATGTCATGATTGTCATGTTATGACCTGTCTTTATGTTCGTCATGTAGTCATGATGTGGCATACCAATATTCGTAAACATCCGATTAGCGAAACGGCCAGGAGAGCACCAAGACCATGGCATGTAAATCATGCCGCTCATGACATGCATGTCATGATTGTCATGTTATGACCTGTCTTTATGTTCGTCATGTAGTTATGATGTGGCATACCAATATTCGTAAACATCCGATTAGCGTAACGGCCAGGAGAGCACCAAGACCGTGGCATGTAAATCATGCCGCTCATGACATGCATGTCATGATTTTCATGTTATGACCTGTCATTTATGTTCGTCATGTAGTCATGATGTGGCATACCAATATTCGTAAACATCCGATTAGCGAAACGGCCAGGAGAGCACCAAGACCATGGCATGTAAATCATGCCGCTCATGACATGCATGTCATGATTGTCATGTTATGACGTGTCTTTATGTTCGTCATGTAGTTATGATGTGGCATACCAATATTCGTAAACATCCGATTAGCGTAACGGCCAGGAGAGCACCAAGACCGTGGCATGTAAATCATGCCGCTCATGACATGCATGTCATGATTTTCATGTTATGACCTGTCATTTATGTTCGTCATGTAGTCATGATGTGGCATACCAAGTTTCGTAAACATCCGATTAGCGTAACGGCCAGGAGAGCAGAAAATCGTAGGTGGCTAGATAGATAGATAGATAGATAGATAGATAGATAGATAGATAGATAGATAGATAGATAGATAGATAGATAGATAGATAGATAGATAGATAGACACGCTCAAACTCGCCGAAGTTCGCTAAGAAATGCTTCGCATTTAAAAAGTCGGCATTGATCTGGTCGGACCGTTTCCGCGTTCACCTAGAGGAAACCGGTGGATAATAGTGTGTGCTGACTACTTGACACGTTACTGCGAGACGGCAGCGCTCACTTCCGCCACCGCAGCCCAGGTCTCCGACTTTCTCCTGCATTCCGTCATACTCCGACACGGGCCGCCTCGCGTGATAAGTGACCGTGGTCGCCAGTTCACAGCCGATGTCGTCGAAGAATTACTTCGTTTGTGCCTCTAAGTTCAGACACTCAACCGCGTATCATCCACAAACAAATGGCCTGACTGAGCGCACTAACCGAACATTGATTAACATGTTGTCCATGTACGTCGCTTCAGACCACAAAAACTGGGATGAAGTACTGCCGTTCATGACGTACGCTTTCAACTCGGCGAAACACGAGACGACAGGCTATAGCCCTTTTTACCTTCTCTACGCTCGCCCACCTCGTCATACGCTCGATACCATGTTTTCTTTTGTTATCCATGAAGATTCGTCTGTGGCGGAAACATTGTGTCGTGCGGAGGAGGCCCGCCGAATTGCACGATTACGGACGCTGGCCTCCCAAGACTACTCCAAAAGTCGCTACGACCGACGACACAGAAATCTTACCTATTCTCCCGGTGATCTCGTGTGGTTGTGGACTCCAATGCGTAAACGTGGTTTGTGCCAGAAGCTGCTCGCGGACTATGCAGGACCATACGTAATTCTTGAGCGTTTAAGCGAGGTCAACTATAAGATCGCACGCCTCACTTCAAGTGGTCGGCGCTCTTCAAAGACTGACGTGACGCATGTTGCCCGTCTGAAGCCTTTCACCGAACGGAAGCAAGACTGACTCGCCCGGAGGGCTTCGTCTGGGAAAGGAGAAATATTAGGTTATTAGCAATACGGGAGCGAAAAGCAGAGGAAGCGCAAAGGAGGGAAGAGGAGAACGAAGTTCTGAGCGCCATCGCGACGGACTGAAGCTTCGGCCCATCCATACGCATTAAAAGGCCCGCTTAAGGCTCTGTGTGGCGCGTAACAATATTTATTTATTTATTTATTTTCGATACTGCCAGTCTCATACGAGACCAAAGCAGAAGAGCGTCTGTTCTTGGATACACAATACAGTTTTCAGTTTCACGTTTATACAGCAGCATATTTGTCAGAACATGTAAGAATGGTTGGAGGCAGAAATGCCTGTAGGGGTCTGAAAAAAATGGCGTTAATTGTATACAGACACTGAGCAATCGGTACATACTTAAAGACGGCATAGAAGACAGCTCTTATCTAGTAGACAATACAACTCTAGTTGTACACAAACACAAGAGCACTGGGAACAATACACCAGAAAAATACACACTTAGGTAACTTTGAACCAGTTCCTGCATCCAGCAACAAATTCGTTTACGCGCAATTGGACTCGAACATTTATTCCACAAAAAATAACTGCTAGTAAAATGACAATACAACACTAGTTGTACACAAACACAAGAGCGCTGGAAACAATACACCAGAAAAATACACACTTAGGTATCTTTGAACCAGTTACTGCACCCAGCAAAACAAAATTGTTTACGCGCAATTGAACGCGAACATTTATTCCACAAAAATAACCGCTAGAAAAAAAATAAAAAAAAATAAACGATAATACGGCTCATCAAATGAGAGAAAAAGATAACTGGAAAATTATTTGCAGAACATGTCCTCGATTTTTGAGGTGAACTCTGACAATGATTGTATACTGGTAATCGAGGAATCTAGACTATTCCATTCTCTTATTGACAGGCGAAAGAATGAATGCTTGAAGCAATCGTTGTTCAAGGTGTATTCTGTAATAGTGAACGCATGTTTGTCCCTTAGTTCTCTGGATTCTGCTAGGGAGATGTATTTTGATGCATCGATGCGGCTGCGGTTATGAAGCAGGTTGTGTAGAAATTTTAATCGTGCCAGTTTTGCTCTTGTCGCTAGCGTAGGAAGACCGCAAGATTCTAAAAGGTCGAGTCGGTGCGTCGGTGCGTCGGAAGGGCGAGTCGGTGCGTTTATACTTGTTGTAGATAAACCTTACGGCCTTCCTTTGTACCCGTTCTAACCTTGCGATATGAGTGGCATATTGAGGGAACCCAACAGTGTTGGCGTACTCTAAAATTGGACGAACGAATGTTGTGTAGGTTAAGAGCCTAGTTTGTGTCGGTGCAAGTGGGAGACGCCTTCTTAAGAACATCAGCTTGCGCAAAGCGGCAGCTGTGACGTTATTTATGTGTGCTCCCCATCGCAGATCGGAAGTTAATGTAACACCGAGATATTTCTGCAGCGTGACACTTTGTAAAGGTGTGTTGTTTATTGTGTAAGTAAACTCAGAGGGTGCCTTTTTTCTGGTCACCGTCATACAGACCGTTTTTGTTAAGTTTATCGACATTTGCCAGTCTTCACACCAGTGAGCAATTTTTTCCAATGAACTATTTAGTGCCTTGTGGTCAATGCTGTCTTTAATTTCCCTGTAAATAACGCAGTCGTCAGCGAAGAGCTTAATTTTGCAGTCTATGTCGGCTGTAATGTCATTTATATAGATAAGAAATAATAATGGCCCAAGGACGGAGCCTTGGGGCACACCTGACTTTACAGAAGCCGTCCCTGATAATGCGCCTTCGTAAACCACAAACTGTTGGCGGTCGCTAATGAAATCTTTTACCCAATTCGTAATCTCTCCACGCCCTATTGTGTTTTCTAGTTTTGAAATCAGTTTGGTATGACAGACACGATCGAACGCTTTCGATAAATCAAGCAGTATTATATCTGTTTGGGAACGGTTATTTATACAAAGGGCAAGATCATGTACAACTTCAGTAAGCTGGGTTACAGTTGATAACCTTTCCGAAAGCCGTGCTGGTGGGGAGACAGAAGGTTGTTATTTTCTAGAAAGACAGTTAAATGCTTTAGGATTATATGTTCGAGTATTTTGCATGACGTACTGGTAAGCGATATTGGTCTGAAATTTGAGGGAACAGCTGTATCTCCAGATTTGTGTATTGGAATAACCTTTGCTACTTTCCATTCGGATGGAAGTTTAGCAGTTTGAACAGATTTGCGATATATAATTCCCAGGTATTTACTGCACCACTCTGCATATCGTAACAGAAAATTGTTGGCGATATCATCAGGGCCGCATGCTTTTTTGGGTTCTAAGTTCAGAAGAAGGTTAAAAATACCCTCATCACTTATAAGTAATGGTTCAATTGGCTTTGCGACAATCGGAATAATTGTAGGAGTGATACGGTTGCCATCAGTGAAAACAGATTGAAAATAATTGTTGAACATATTGGCCTGACTCGTTCTTTCGCTATCGATTAGAGATGAAGTAGTTCGGATTATGTTTGCGTTGCCTTTTAGCCTTTAGGGGGATAAAATTGGTAATACAAAATGTGACAATAGCCTTAAAGCTCGACCAAATGCGATTTACATCAGTCAATGGATTGACAGCCAAGGTTGAAAACTTATCGAATTCGTGAGCCAAGTAGGCGAGAATGCTAGCATCATCAGCTTTATGAGAGTTTCGGACAGTTGTTACTGTTGATCGCGATGTTATGCTAAATCCTAGCTTCAATTTACAGATTGGTATATGGTGATCAGAAATCCCTGGGACGACATTTACGACTGCATCATTTGGTGGAAATTGGCCACTAATCAAAATAAGGTCAAGAATTGTTTTCGTTTCCTCTGTTATTCTTGTTGGTGCTAAAACCATCTGCTGTAGACCGAAATTTAGAATTAAATCAATAAGTGTCTCTGATGAATGTGACGTGTACTGCATGGTGTTCCAGTCTATATCAGGAAGGTTGAAGTCCCCCATGACAACTAGGCGAGAGTTGTGAGCATAACTTTGAAGAAATTCTTGAACCGCTATAATAGAATCATTGCCAGAAGAGGGGCTTCTGTAGACACACCCGGTAACTATGTTAATCCCATCGCAAATAATTTTACAGAATACCGCTTCAGCGCCCAAAACATCAGGAAGAGCGACAAAAGGAATAGACTTGCTTATCAGTAGGGCTACGCCACCACCGCGCGTGGGCCGATCTTTCCGGATTACTGCGTAGTCAGGAGGAGCGATTTCATCATTGAAGATATCCGGCGTCAGCCACGTTTCGGTGATAGCTACGATGTGTGGTTCTTGATCTAGCAGTAATTGTTCGAGGCATGAAGTCTTATTTACTATGCTGCGGGCGTTTACGGTTAGTATTGTTATTTCTTCGATTGAGCGTTTCGTCTCGCCTTTGGACGATTTACTGTATCGTCGTTTTTTTGCAAAGGTACCCTCTCATTCTTTACATCGTCCCACACATAAGCGATGTCGTTAATATACAGCTTCATGTATGCCAACGCTACTTTGTCCTTTTTTTCCCGGTTGGCTTTTGCACTGTCCCACAGCTTTTTTCCGATTTCACGAGTTTTGCGAGAAAAATCCTCTCCCATAGACAGATCAGTATCCCTGAGTTTGAAGCCATTCTTTAGAAACTCCGCCTTTTGCCTCGAATCGAGAAGCTTCATAATAACTGGCCTTGTTTTGTTGGGTGCGGGCCTGCCTAGCCTGTGAATCCTTTCAATCTGAATCGGCTCCAGCTCAAGAATACTTTCTATGATATCGTTATTGACAGCGCGTTCAAGTTTTTCGCTTGTTTCATCCTTCGTTTCTTTTAGGCCGTAAACGATTAAGTTAGACCGTCGGCTGCGGTTCACAAGATCCTCAATTCGTTTCTCGAGCGTTTGGATTGTGCTAGTCATGGAAAAAATTTGGTCTTGGCAGGAAATAAGTTTTTCTTCGAGTTCTCCCAGAGCATCTAGTTTGTTGTCTATATCGACTAGTCTTTTTTCCTTGATTTCCTTTATATCCGTTGAAATTTCTTTCAGCTGTTTCATAATTTCAGTAAGTTCAGGCCCGGGATTGGTCTCTACATCGCCCCCCAGCAACAACAGTCTTCCGAGGAACAATGCGCAGTCATACGTCAAGTCGCACAGCCGAGGGCACGACAGCACCAACAAACAGCGGTCACTTGAGCGGATACATTTACCAAAACGTTTCCTCACCTGCACGATGAAAACGAAGTGGTTAGGGAACCGCATCGCTAGGGTGCCGCCGTGCCCTGTGGCCGCCGCGCCCGCGAGTGGCGAACTTATAGGTGGGTCCCGGAGGCGCGCCCATGGCTGGACGCATGCGCCGAGATCCGTCCGTGTCGATGATGGCTGTTGGCGTTGATAATCTCGGGTGATCCGTGCGGCAGCCGTGAACACGTGGCTCGTCGTTGCATTTCTTCCGTTGTCGCTTACAGGCAGCGGCTTTACGGTGATTCCAGTGCAGGATCGAAGTGGTAGGCCGAGTAAAATCTGCACGATGAAAACGAAGTGGTTAGGGAACCGCATCGCTAGGGTGCCGCCGTGCCCTGTGGCCTATGCTTTTATCAGTGCTTTTAGCAGTTTTGTAATTGCTAAAATCAGTAGAAAAGTATGTTAAAAATGCCATACCTGTTCATGTGCTTGAACAAAGGTTCAGGAGACGGAGAGAAAGGTTAAAATGATGGATGAATAGGAGAATATTAAATGCAAAGCATATGTTGGCGAACTTCGGCGACTGTGAGCCTATCTATCTATCTATCTATCTATCTAGCTCTCGGTGCTCTTGTGATCGTCTCGTTCACTTGACATACCCGAATATTTTCATGACAGGATGCAAATGGAGGGGGTATGACGAACATGAAACACGGATCTTTACATCGCTCAAATGATACACTCATCTACGTTATGATTAACGATACTGCCTGTGGTCCCTGTGCTGTGCACTGACATCGCACAGAACAGGGGCCTCAACCTTTTGCCTCCATCGGAATGCTGCCGCCGCGGCTGGGATTCGATCCCGTGACCCTCGGATCAGCAGACGAGTGCCATAACCACTAGACCACCGTGGCAGGGCGACATTTAGTTTGCACTGTTTCATTTTATAGGTAGGTCAGAGAATACAATGCATTTATAGGGGAAGGAAAACCGACTTCAAGCCATATCACGAACTTAAATTATATAACAGTGCCCTCGAAGGTGTCTGTTGGGCACTCGGTGCGAGAAGTTACAGAGGGGGAGAGGGTTATGTCAGCCTCAGAGGGGGGGGGGTACAACCCCCAACCACGCCCCCCTCCCCCCCCCCTTCCCGTCGGTGCGCCACTGAACGCTTTGCATGCATATGCAGTTCTAGGAGCTCTTTGGGCGCCGCAATAGAGTTTCATACTATTAACTAGAGGGCCATCTGGCGCTGCGATCGTTCACCGACCACGGGAATTATGGGAAGTGCAGGCTTCGGAATGGCTCGCGTTGGCTTGCGAACTAGCTCAGAGTTCAAAGTCCTTCTGTTCCGTGATCTAATACGTACACCTCTGTAGCGAACAGCGTCATACTTTTCAAGCTGATATTTAGTATCTGAAATGTCACTGACGCACTTGCCTGGCATTTCGTGTTCCATCCCCTAAAGGTTGCAAAGGCTTTTAA